>JAECWU010000174.1:0-106814 GCA_018150985.1 Chymomyza costata
TTCATACCACAATTTCAACATAAACTCTTCTTCTTCTTTGCAGCAGTACGAATATCTGTTACAGTCATCTTGGCGGCTGACAGAGCCTTCGTTCCTCGAAGTGAAGTGTTCCAATTAATTATAGTTTTATCCACAATTATGGCTTAGAAAGGAGGAAAAATTTGGCCTATGATCTGCATTTTCAAATACCTTTACTACCCAGATAGTTTGTGACCATTACTTATGTGTGGGTGTTAAGTTTACTGCGACCCAGGTTGATCTATTGTACCCCATTCGCGGCTCAGAGCTCTCCCAAAAGTCCTATGGCCTGCATGTATTCCAGTATCTTGTTTGGACTTAGGGTAACAACGATCTCCGGTGGGAGAACGTAAATGCCCAGGAGCTTGCTTCCTTTTACTGGCGAGTGCCATACATTCACATAATAAATGCATTAAAGTTTCTTCCTCCATGCTGCAGAAGCGACATAGTCCACTGTCCGCTAAGCCAATTTTATTATTTGTGAACATATATAAATAAAATATTTAAAGTTAAAATAACTAATATCCAGCGGATGATCAAGACGCTTCTAACGATACCTTATTTGTAAAATTCTGACAAGTGGTTTGGTAATAACGAGAGAACAGATAAACATATATGCATATTATCAGACAAAATCGAAATGAGCTACACTGACTGCGACTAAGCCAATTACTCTTCCACCTACCCTCGCATATGGTATTTGGTTGATTTGTGTTGTGATGGCGCTACGCTGGCCAACGGCGCATCAATTAAGTAGCCGTCGTGTGGTCCGCCCACCAAAAAGCGTGCACACGAATTTTGATCATTTTTCGTTGTTGCTGTTGATTTTGGGAAAGCTCGAGCGAATTATTGTTGTTTTTATTGTTGCTGTTGTTGTTGCTTTTTTGCGTCAGCGCGTGACGGTCAATGATCAGTCGTTTGAGACAACAACAACAACAACAAGAGACAACTGACAACAACTTAGCTTTTGTGGTCTTGTTGTTGTTGTTTTTATTGACGCAGTCTAATAACTTTTTTAAACGACTGCAATTTTAGACATTAAACAAAATTTTGTGTTGAAATATGATTGGAAAACGCAATCAACAATTTTTTGCTCATTTTTTGTAAGCTTTTTTTGCTACGTTTTAAATAATTATTTAATTTACTAAGTAAAATTTGACACGCAAAAGATTGTAACAAAGCAGTTTGTATCTTACAGATACTTTTACCTGCTATCCTTGCCAGCCAACTTCCGTTGCAGATTTTGCAATTTCCTTAGTTTGATTTTTGATTTTTTTTTTACTTTTTAAAGCACCCACAAGGCTTCATTCATAATGTGCATTCACTTGAACTAAACATTTGCGTGACTCGAAGCAAATTGTATAAAAATAGAAATAAACAAAATTATTAATATATATATTATTTTTCTTTTATTAAAAATTTTTAACGCTAGACAAGGGCGTCGTTAGCTGTGACAAAATGTACTGTTCGGAATTTTAGTTCCGACTGCGAAAAATTAAAATGAGTTTTTTAATTAAAAATTCAATTTTAGCCAAGTTCGAAAGATTAATTGCACAGATTAATTGCGTTGAATCCGAGTCCGGGGCCAGAATCTTCAGGATCTTGAGATATTTGAGGTTATGTACTCAAAAAACCTCAAAAGTATGAAAAAACGACTCAAATATCTCAAGATCCTGACGTGATGGGCCAATTCTACGCAGCAAATTACTTCGGAAATGACCCATAGCTTTCTAACAACTAAACCATGTTGGTCTGTGTTATATATGTATTCCTAAGCAGCTTTACTTTTAACATTTATTTGAAAAGGTTAGAACAATTTTCAGTTGATCTTAGAATATAAAAAAGAATTATAAAAGAAAAGAACTATGAAAAAATGGCTAGAAACTAGCCGAAGTCTCAAAATTTTTTACAATATTTTTTTATTGTAAAAATAAATAATTACTTTACTAAATTTTCTTGCACTTAACAATGGAATCCAGCGCTTTTTTTTATTTGCTTTGTGGGGCTACTGGTATATTGATTATCCCCCTTTCTACGCCACTGATACCTAACCACTGCTGGCGATCCCGTTGACAAATAGGCCAACGTACGTCATATATTTAGTTCGGTTAACGACCCTTGGCTGCTGCTCCACACTTCCCCATGACAACAATTCTTCCGAAAATTGGGCTTTCTTTGTTCTTTGTAGCTGCGTCTCCTACCAAAATAATTAAATTTAATTAAGTAATATGCACATTTTCAACGAAATATTCTCCGTCTGTGTTTTTCTTTTGAAAAATCTCTCATCTCTCGTACTTCCGTAAAAATTGCTGCCGGCAGTTGCCATAAATGTTAATCTTTACTTATATTTGACAACAAATATTTTGGCATATTAATTTTACCGTTTGTCAGGTGTAAGCTTATTCAATTGCTCTTTGTTTTTGTTTTTCATCTTTATATACTACATAATTAATTATATTTACACAATAAGGCGCAAGACATTTTTGTCAAACGAAATGACTCAATTAACAAAGTTGTTAAATTTTTGCTGATGGGAAAACGAATTCGTTGAAAATTGCTTGGTCAGCATCTTTTGTATGACATTAATGAGTTCTTAGCATGGGCGCTACGCATAAATTTTTTTTCGTTGGAACTGTGGAAATTAGTGGTTCACCTGAAATGAACTGAAAATGTAATTTTAAGTGGAAAATGGCGAGTTTAAATATAGCTTTGTTTGTGTAACAAAAAAAGATTGATTGTCTGTTTGAATTTAAAACAAATTATGACTTTCAAATGAATCTGGAAAGCATTTCAGACTGGCGTTTATTTTAAAAGCAAATATATTTAAAAATTTGCCTTAAGGCTAATAAATATTTAAGAGTATAAAATTATATTAAGCATGAGTAAGTTAGAAATTTGGAAATTTGTACACTGACTTTTTCGTGTTTTCAATTAATGACCCTTTGTCTGATAGATTATTATGCGCTCAACTTGAAAAAGAGGATGCTAGATGCTCTAATAAAAAGTTATTTTAAACAAATTTAAGAGAAATTGTGCTAATAGATAACAAGTTAACTTATGAAAGTGTTTGAATTACAATTTGTCAACATTTCTTTCAATTATGTACTTTAAGAACATAAAAGCTAACCTACGTCGCTTAGACGTAGCCTTAGCATTACACGGCAATAATAAAAATTAGTTCTAAAAAAAATATAAAATATACTTATATAGAGTGTACAAACCCTTCAGTTCGGCTCAGGTTTGAATTAGTCATGAAATCATGACTGAATTTGCAGTACCAGCCATGAATCTACGCATGTCCTAGGCGTTCAGGCCTGAAGCTTAGCCGTAACAATCAGCTATGTTACAATTTTCTGACTAACAATTTATGTCAGTCGCCACTGGGTGGGGCATGGGGATCTCTTTTAATAACTGTTCAAAGAGAACAGGGACCTACAGTTTATAGCCGAATCCGAACGGCGGTGTCTTGAATTAATAGAGAATGTCTTGGGCAAAAAGCGTCTTTGAGCTAGCGATGCCAGTGCTAGGCAATCTATGAATTCAGTGAAAAGTCATGCCTGAAATCATGGGTGAATTTTTAAGGCCTGAACGACCGAACTGCAGGGAAATATTAAAAAAAGACAAGAACAAGATTAAGAAAAAAACTGTCTGTTGGCATAATCATCTGGATCTCAGAAATTTTAAGAGCTCGTGAGTCAACATTTTTTGAAAGATGCACATTTTCCGTAAACCGACAAAATTTTTTGACTCACATAGTTTCTTGCCTCATAAACGTGGCAGTTTTAGAAGCTATCCACAATGCCACATACCATGTTCACCTTTTTCTGTTTAATTATAAATTTAAAATTTTTTATTTAACAATTTTTAAAATCGAAAAATAAATTTTTTTGTGAAAATGGGTACCCAACTGTCGAACACATTTCCGACTAATTACTTCTATTATACGTAGTTATAATTTAGCTTGAAAACTAAAGATAACATTTCAGACTAATTTACATTTTTTTTCTTCTCGGTTATCATATGACTAACAATAGTTCTATGTAGTTGTGGCCGTGAAAAAATTAATTTTAACGGCTAAAATTGCTAATTACACAGGTCTACAAATACCGGGGTCATGTCAGTTGTTGGAAAGCAAACGGTCATTTCCGAAGTAATTTGCTGCGTAGAATCCGAATCTGTTCAATTTTTCTGACTTCATATTCGTTCTCAGCGACCTCAAAAAGCCCCTAAGTGAAAATTTTCAAGAGAAATTACAAAGTTAAAAATTATTGTCTTAAAGGCTTCATGTAAATGCTAATGTCGTCGAAGGGATATATTTCGTAACTTTGAATAGCCATAGCTTTGCAAAATAAAGATCGTAATTGATCTCTTAACTTAAAGGGTAAGAGTAGACTAACTGGAAAGACAGACCACAAAAATTTTTTGCACCTTGTACATAACCTCAAAAGTAGGAAAAAAACACAGCTTTTCGGGTACATAACCTCAAATATCTCAAAATCCTAACGTGATGGGCCAATTCTGATCCCAGATTCCGATTCTACGCAGCAAATTACTTCGGTAAGTGACCCTTAGCCTTCCAACAACTAAACCATGTTGACCTGTATTATGAATGGTAAAATATTTAAGATTTACGAAAGTTTTCTAGTATTCAATCAGTACGATAAGTTATGAAGCTTTTGTTTATTTTTTTGGCTTTTTTGATATAAAAATTACTTGGTGGGCCTTTAGTTCTACCATGTGGACCTCGAATGCAAGGAAAAACACCTAATGTACGAGTCTCGAGATGCTTGTGAATTACTAACCGATTATTCTTCAAACCAAAAGTTATTCGAAACCAAGTACTTAGACATATTCTAAACTATGGTTCCTATCTTCGCTTAGAGGAAACAAAGAAAGTCTCTAATTTGTATTTTTTTTTTTTTTTCATACTACTGTGACCAAAAAATAAGGTGACAATGCATTTATTTTGAAAAATCGTTATTTATTCGTCCAAATCAATTTCATCGCCTTCAAATCCCCCCCTGACACAATGCACTTATGCCAGTCGATTTGTGGGATGGCCATCAGCTCTCTCTTCGACGCGGCTTGAATCTCCTCTGTTGAATGGCTAGAAGTCGCACGGTGCCATATCAGATGAATACGATGGATGTGGAACGATATGAGCTGAGTTTCTGGCGAAATGGTCACGAGGAATCAATGCAGTGTGAGGCGTTGCATTGTCTTGGTGCAAAAACCATGAGCTCTCACCATGAGTCTCGCCATAATTCCGGTCTCTTTTGTCGAACAGCTTCACGCAAACGACGCATAAGGCTCAAATAGTTTTTTTGTTGACTATTTGACGAGGCGAAAGGAACTCATAATGCACAACACCACGATAATCAAAGAAAACAGTCAACATGACCTTGATTTTTGAGCGACTTTGACGCGGTTTTTTCGGTCTTGCCTCACCTTTGGCACAATATTCGCTCAGTTGATTGGTTTTTTCAGGGTCGTAAGCATAGAACAAAGTCTCATCTTCAGTTATTATGCATTTCGTTTGTCAATGTAGTCAGAAAGTCAATGCGACGCCTTTTTTCTAAAAAATTCAATTTAGACAAAATGACAAAAAAATCGAAAAATTCACATTTAGCAGCTCACAAAAACGAAGCGTTCTCAAATACTTATGAATATTTTGACGTGTAACTTGGCAGTCCTACCAACCTGAAAAAATTTCCCCAAATCCAATTTTGGCGCGCGAAGCTTAAATTTAAATGTCTCCTTACTTTTTGCACAAAGTAGTGTCAGATTTAATTGCAATGTGGTGGTACAGTGGTTCCGCAGTCGTCTGCGACCGACTTTTTTTACTGGACTTATTCGAATTTAATCTGAGAATGCCAAGAGTAAAAGCCAGTAAAGAGAAACGCACAAATGTCCAATCTTCATCTGCTGAAGAATACCTATTTGAGATTCTTTCTACTCATTCCTTGCATCGACTGTTTAATGGGAAATTAATGTTCTTCCAAGCTTCCAAACGTTTCTTCCAAAAAGTGGACTAAATAGAAAAGTTGATTCTATACATTGAATATAAAATGTCAAACTCTGCAAAAGAAAACCGACAATTGAATCTTCTGCCCAAATATTGAAATTTTTGAAGTGCTAAATAATAAAATCTTAATTTAAGAAACTGTACTATACTCATATATATGTAGATTGTAATTTGCACATTCAACTAAAGTACTTTCTTCGCTTTGACTTTTTTCAACTCCATAACTCTCATTTGCCATTCCTAGTTTAGAAGCTATTTAAGCAGCAGGTACATGAACCCCTTTTTGAAGCATGCCTAGCTTTCATTTTTAAAGAAGTCGCCAAAATTTGCTTCTCTTCATTTGTTTATTAGAATAGAATCTTTTATTTCTACTAATAGCTTAGGTTTTCAAGGGATTTTCTATTTTCTGAACATTGTATAAACATTTGAGCGTGTAAGATTGTTCACCTTTTAAGGTACTCCGAGTAACATCATTTGTACTTATCAAGTGCTCAATATTTGAAGTTATGCCCGCATATAAACAACATAAACATAATAGTTTAAGTCCTTTCGTTGTCTTTCAGACTTGACGCAACATTCAACAGTTTCCTCAATAACAAGAGACTATAAAAACCCAAGTAACATCCTATTTCTAAATAGCCAAGAAAATCCCAAAGACTGAGAGCGCACATTTTACAAATTGCTTCTCGACCATGTTGCTGGGCACGAACAAAATCATCATTGCCACAAAATCCAGATACTCAGCCAACAATCAACAGCTTGTCCATCAACATGGAGCAACGACAGAGCACAGGCGCCAACAAAATGTAGCAACTTCAAGGGGCATGCAGCGCAGAAGTGCTGCCATGTTTATGTATACAACATATACATAACATTGTAAGTTGTATATACATACGTGTATGTATGTAACTTATGTATCACTTTCTTGTAAGTGTTCGGGGTGCTCTTTCCTGTATATATACGAAGATGAGCAGAAATGTCTGGCTATGCTGCCTACGTCAACATAAACCACATACCCCTAGACTGGCTTGACAAATGCATGACTCATCCAGGACAGACAGCATCCCTGGTAACCCTAGAAACCATGTTTGTTGGTTTCCTTTTGTCATGTCAACAGGATACAAGCTTGCTTAGAGCGCGACAGAGAAAGAGAGTAGACCTGCAAAAGTGAGATGCACAACTTTTTGCCATTACAGGCAACACTTTCAACTTTATAGCCCAAGTCCTTGTAACTGTTGTTGGCAGCCATACTTAGTTTTCCAGCTGCCTTGTTTTTTTATGTTTAAACATTTTAGCCTAATTAAGCGTAAACTTGGCAACACTTTACTCTCACTTTGGATACGAAAGCGAATTACACAAAAAACTCTACAGACATTCCTTTTAGACTTTCCGTTCCGGGCATGCCAAAAATGTTCTCTAACTGATGGTTTTTCTATGATCCCATTACATGACCGCCGCAGTTCATATTCACAGACACACATACAGACCATTTCACTTCGATTTGGCATGTCCTTTACTCTTACAGTAGGCGTGTATATTAAGTTTGTCAAAAAGTTAGACACATGGATTAAAATCGTTTTAACTAGAATACTAGACAAATCTGCCGAAATTGTCTTGGTCCAAAATCGGGTTCAGCAAAAAGTTGTTCGATTTTGTGACTTTAGACGATTTGTGAATTTTTCTCGTTGGCAGCAAAGACGCATATTTTTGCAGCTCTAAGGACTATACGCAGTATGAAAAATTTCGCGCGGAATGACAAAACTTCATATAACAAAAAATCCTATTTGGGATATCCCATATAAAAAAAAATCCCATTTGGGATTGTTTGTCATTTCGTGTGAAATTTTTCATTCTGCCTATAAGTTTTTTTTTTTTTTATCAGACTACGGCGCAGTATAAAGGACAGTTATGCTTTTATGCATGTTCATCTGTTCAAAGATAACTTCTAAGCTGCTAATCGTTATTTGACAAAGGATATACTATTGGAAGCCTCTTGGTGGTTCGGTGGTTATAAACCATGTAGCTCCGTACTCAATTTCATATCGCCCTCACTAGATCTAAAAAATTTTTTTAATGATGCTGTGTTGGGTTTCCAATGAAAGAGCTTCAGTAGCACAGTTGGAAAATGTATTTATTTTGTCAGACATTATAAAAATATTCTAGATCAAGAGGCTCATACGGACAGACATGCCTATATCAATATCTCTTGCCCACACAAACAATTTGAAGATAACTTCGTGTGGTCTTGAATGTCTTTTTCTCAATATTGCAAACATTTGAAAGAGACCAATATAGGGGCAAGTGCGGTGAATTCAGAAGCGGGGTGAATTCGGAAACGCACTCTAAAGGATTTGAGTATAATACGAAGTGTCAAATAAACTTCATAACCGACGTTAGTTTTTGATAATACTCCGACTCGAGTAAACTTGTTACTGTTCACTATAATTTTTCTAAAAAATTACCTTGCTATCTTGAAAGTTTTATTTTAAGTTTTTTTGTCGCTAAAATTTCAACATTTCTCGAGTAAAATCAAATGTAGGTATATCAATAATATTATTTATTTAAAAAATGCAAAAGGGCTCGTTTAGATTTTTGCAAGCCACCAGCCAATGATGCAAATAATTATTTATTTTATTAAAACTATTTATGTATCATTTACCCTTATATTTTACATATTCATTTACTGACTGATTACAAAACATATAAGCATAGAGTTTAAACTTTTCAACTAAGATATTTATATTTCAAACATCAATAGATTTTAAGGCAAGATCCCGAGACAAGTAATCTTAAATGAAATACAGTTCAAGCTGACTTATATATACAGCTACAAGTGCTTAAACTAGTTGTGAATTCTAGGCTACTGCTATTGAAATAAACAGTAACGCGCAGATTTGTAAAAAAAAATTTATTAATTGCACATGGCATCGACTGTACTCTCTAAAAACATCAAGAAGTAAAACCCTCTGTAATAGATTTTTAGATAAACTTTATATACGCTTTTAAAGAGTATTAACATCAACAACTATTTGTTGTGCAGTAACAGCTGAACTATATGATATATCGCACGCGACTTTTGTCAAATACTTGGCACTCATTCCCTCTTTTTAGAAAAAAAAACAATTTTCCATGCCATTTCAATGTATAATTCAAACTTTTTTTACCAAAAATAAAGAAATAAAATATTTGCGACGAAATTTTATGGCGGTTTTTGTCATTTTAAGACACTTCCGGATTCACCCCAAAAAAATTGAAAATCACGAATTTGCCATTTTTTGCACGGAGATCAATCAAACTGACAAAAAATCTTCGTATCGACCTGAAATTTTGACACAATGGAGCTAATTCAATGAACGACACAATTTGCAATTTAAATAAAAAAAAAACATTTTTTTGTCACTAAAAAATTTACGAAAAAATTCTTCCGAATTCACCCCACTTGCCTCTACTTCTGTTAAGGTGCAGGGTATAAAATGTAAGAAACTATTAAAATTTTACTAAACCTTGTTTGTTATAGGAAAATTCGTCTGTGATTAAATTCCAACATTTTTTAAATTTTTGGTTACTATGCATGAGCTATATTCATTTGTAACATAACCAGGACATATAATACATGACACTAAGATATATATGTTTTTTTTTTAGCACTTGACAACTCTTTAGAGAGCCAGTGTGTAATGATATAGTTAGATAATAATTATTTTGTTTTTAAAATATAAGATTTTTATTGAATTAAAATAAAAAATGTATAATGTCGATTTTTTTATTGGCCAAATGTTATCAACTTGCACAATCTTCAACGTTTCTCTGGTAGAGCTTGTAATCCCTAGAGGGCGCATCCCCCAAGGTGGCGGATAGGGGAAAGCCTCCCAGACATGGGTTTTAGGAGGGAAATCGAACACCTTTCGCGGACCACACAAGCCGGAGAACGCCCACTCCGTTCTAAAAACCACCACGGTCGCCCCGCAGACCTTAAAGCGAGTTGCGTTGGGCTAGTAACCCGACCGGAAAAATCCTTTACTCAAGAAACGGAAATTTCCGCCCTATGCTCCTACCAGGAGTGACTTACATTATGTATTAAATTTTTCTTTTTTTAGTAAATTGTGTTATGTACTGCATGTGAAGGAATAAATAATAAATACAATCTCCAATGTATGGGCTCAAAATTTGCTATAAATATTGAAAACAAATTTTTTACTTCCATTAACTCGTTCAGATTTCACATTGAATAATCGAAAAATGAGTATCGAAATCGAAAGCAGCAGTGTATCCCACAGTCGATTCTATTAAGCTCGCTTACGCCTGGCTTTACGTTAAGCAATTGTTACATTTCCTTTCCTTGCTCCTGTTTTATCTCACTCTCCCTTTTAGTCACTGCCTCTCTGTGACTGCATACTCTATAACATGTTGGGTGCCAGCGTCGCTTTTAATTTTATCGATTTCTATCTAGGTATTGTCAATGTGGTTCTGGTTCTGGTTTTTTGTTGTTTTTGTTGAAGCTGTCGTTTGGGATTTGGTCAAAAATTGTTTTGGCCAGTTTTACGAGGGCTGTTGTGGTTCATTGATTGTGCCAGCTGCTTTATACAATGTCCTTTTTATTGGTTATGGATAGTAGCGCAGATCCATACAAAGCCTTTGGCTTCATACTGTAACTGTCATTGCTTTGAATTATTATGGGATTTATTCTGGAGCACGGTTGCAACCCTAATGCTGTCCAACAATGATATTTGTTTAAGGAAAGGGAAAGATGATGATGACCATTTCGTCTGTCAGGATTTTTCTTTTTTGACTTATATAAATATATGCGGTCGGTAACTTAAAATTGAAAGTTATATTACCTAAAAACTTGTGATTTTCGTAAGAAATAGAACAAACAATTTAACTTTGATATTTTAGTAGTAGTAGTAGTATTACAAAAAAAGAACAAAATCTTATTCGAAAACTTCTTTCGATATCGGACCAATATTTCAGAAATACAAAAATATTCAAATTTATGGTAAAAAAAACGACCACCAATTCTGGAAGATAACTAAAATTCGGAAAATATTTCAAATTTCGCAACTATTAAGCAATTTGATAATTAAGCAAGTTTCAACTCAACAAATCGAACACAATCGATGACTATCGATATATATCAAGAAGTTGTAAACTTTTTAAATCAAAAGACAACAAAACGGAAAATAAGATCAAATAATAATTTGTGTGAATATTATACAAAAATTTTAAACTAAAAAATATCATTTTTTTAAGGAGATTATGTAAATTGGGAATATATGAGAAATTTTGCAACTTTCAAGATATTTGGATGTTTACGAAAGATTTAACTAAAAAAATCGATGACTGTCGATATATATAAATATTTTTTTACATTTTAATAATTTTTTTAAATATTAATATTGTTCAATAATTATGGACCAAATATTTCAGAAGGTTAGCACAAAATACAAAAATATATTTTTTTTTTTTGTACAAAAATGTTAAAAAAAAAATAAAACTTCAATTTACTCTTTTTTTTTTTTGAATAATCAGCAAAAGGCAAAGGATTAAAAAAGGGTTTGAGTAACCATAACAATAATATAAGCAGATTCAAAAGTTTGCCGGAACCATAAATAAAGAATGTATTTGTGTATAAAATATAGCTGGGCTCCAAATAAAAGGTAAAAAGAAATTTACCTAATCTCTAGCCTTATAAAATAAATAGCGATACATTCTTGCCTACGGTATACATTATATTAAAGGAATACATTCTTCCTTCGTTTTCTGCCTTCTTCTGGACACGTTAAAATTATTGCTCTCATAAAACATACTGACTGTACTCACTTAATTTCTTAATTCTTATCAGATTCGCCCAGGTAAATAAAGTCAATGACCTTTTCCTAGCTAGTCAAACAAATTTTGTATCCACAAATCTTTGGCATAACCAAATACATAATTTGATTGCTGAGCACACACAAAGAAAAGCTTTCATTTTGAGTTTTCTAAAAAGCTCCCTATCCAAAAATGTAAATATTCCGGCCACGTGCAAGAGACTTTTCAATTTGACCTTCTGATGTATAAATTTTTAAATATTTTGTAACAAGGACCGCACTTGACAAACGTGACGTTGAGATGAGACATGGAAGTGACTTCCTTAAACTTTGCAAGCTGTCGTCAAACCCAAAACTGTTGCCTACTTTGCGGGTATCACATAACGATATAGGGAGCACACTCGTCGAGGTTTTATTACACAGAGGTATGTCGAACAAAGTGTCTTGTAACTCAAATAACAGCAGTCACCGCAACAACAATAAAAGAAATTGTTGTACAAACCATATAATATACCATATATACATGGAGTATATATAGCTGGTAGCATCCTCTATGTAAAAGCCATCAAATGGCCTCGACAAATGTTGAGTTCAAGGAGACGTCACTGATGGAGTCGTCGTTGGCTGTCCGACATATGCCTCGCAGCATCCTCACGCTGTGTAACTGTGAGAGAGTGCAGGACAACAGAATGGTTTGAGTACGCTCTTTCCATTTGACTTTAGTCCTGCGCAGCGTACGACAGCTCTCTTTTTTCTTTGCAGCAGTAATAACACATCGCTCTATTTTGTTTCTCCTGCTATTATGCAATGTTATAAAAAGAAATAAAACTTTATGTTGTTAACATTGTCTCTCAGTTTGTCTGTTGTATGTGCTCCAATATGATACAGTGACGTCACATAATGACAGCATACACCACAAATCTGTAATAACTGCGTGCAGTAAAGAGAAGTTTTCTCCTAATAAGTTATTCTTACCACCATGACGTCATTACAACAGACACACATTGAGTAGGTAATAAACTTTCTTCCGGACTAATGCTATTATATACTTTAAATGAAAATTCCAGACATTTGAATAGCAGAATATTTCACAATTTTTAATAATATGTTAAACAATTCTAAATTTTTAGATGAGTGGAGCTTGTTGACTTTTTATACCCTGTAAAGGTAAAGATATAATACGTTCGTGCAAATGTATGCAACAGCCAAATGGAAGCATTTCTGACCTTAAAAAGTAAACAAATTATTGATCAGCACGTCCGTTCGTCTGTCCATATGAACAATAGAATCTCAGGAACTGTAGAGCCCAAATTTGACCAAAAGATGCGTATTATCGTTAAGCAGATGCAGTTCGATTCATGTCGATATCTTACCCCATTACCCAGTAGCAGAATTTCGCGTACTGGTATGGAAACTCATGTAGACTAATAAATGAAAGTAATTGTTACTTTGAGCAGATTCAAACCCGCTGTGGCATTCTGAAATTCATATAAATTAAGCAAACTGAAGTAAAAATTATGGTCGGGATGTCTCGAAATAAATATAGAATGCTATACTAAGGAAAACCAGGAAAGAGCCCCTATTGCTCTAATTGCTCTGTTGAGAACATTAGGTACTTTAGAAAAATAAAAAAATGTTTTCGATTTTTTTGACCATCACAAGTGTTTATCTAAGAAAAATTATTAATAATAGTCATGTTCAAGATTTTATTTTAAAAGTCATAAGAGTTACGATCTCTTTTTCCCCAAGAATACCTTTTTTAATTTTATTTATATTAAGCCTTTGTTATTGGTACGCGGAAAGTAACTGGGCTTGGTTTTTCACAAATGGCATACAATTTGGCTTCACATGGTAAATCATTCATACCAAACACATCTGTGGTCCAAAGGTTTACACAATGTTCGGATCCACCCGAATTGGCGGGCTCTCCGCGAGTCCATCTGTAATATGGTAACCGTTGCCCGGTAGCTACTGACTGAAATTCACGATTATTGCCCAAGTCATTGCCAGCTGTCCAGAAGTAGGAAGTTTTTGTATTGTATCCATTTGATGTGACAAAAGTCTCAATGGACTTAAGCTCTTCAGCAGTATTAACTGTTAATAAATTGGAATCCAAGGCTTGGCATAAATGCAATGCCTCAAACCAGTTGACTTTTACTTTAAGGATGAGATAGTAGCCTTGACCCGCCTGAATGAATGGAGACACATCTGGCTGGAGTTGGACTGTAAATAAATGATTGTATGGCGTGTGTTAATAATAGGTTGTACCAAGAAAGATGTTACAGAAGCTTTAATAGCTGCTGAAGAAGAATCTGCCAAGATGCATCTGGTGGTAAGTGACAGCCAGATGAAGTATACGTTTTCTTCAAGTGAAGTGACTGCAGACAATCAGATTGCGATTTGAAAACTGTACTTTTGTGGCTGCCAAGGATTTCGTCTACTTTGAAACCAGCGTCACAACAAGCAACGATGTCAGCATGGAGATCAAGCAGAGAATTACTTTATCCAATCAATGGTTCTACGGCCTCAGAAGGCCATTAGGAAGAAGAGACCTCTCTCGGCGGACGAAACAATCATAGGAGATGGCCTTGTCTGATGCAAATTTACTTGCGGTGTTTGGGAGGAAAGTTCTCCGTAAGATATTTGGGTCTTTACGCGTTGATGACGACTACCGCATTCAGTGGAATGACGAATTGTATTGATGAAATGGTCAAGCGGAAAAACATAAAGCGCCTCCGCTGGTTCGGCCATATTGATTCGTGGGGATGAAGAAGCTCCAGCAAGTAAGATTGTTGTGGGAACCCGGCAAAGGGGTAGACCGTGCTTTAAGTGAAAAAACCAGGACATGAGCTCATTAGCTTTGGTATCATGGAGTAGAGAAGGCGAGCTCGAAGTAGGGAATACCGGAGAGACGTTTTGCATCAGGCAGGGTTTCTATAGCCAGTTAAGAACAAGGAAATGGTGTGCTTAAAAAGCTCTAAGATATGAAACTGGCATGGATGGCAATTCAAATATTACTCGCTTAGTGCTTATCTGATTGTCAGTACAATGACAGTTCCTATTAAGAAGAAACTATGGGTTCATAGTGTCACGTCGAATGAGTAAAGAATCACTAGAAGAACTTGAAGCACAATGAACCACTTATTCCCAACACTGATCTTACTTGCACCACCTTTACCTCACATTCTCCTTCAAGTTCTTCAAGTAGACATAAGTTTGACGATCCTTTTCATTCAAAAGCTTCCATAAAAAATGTTCATGTAAACCAATCATTATTGCATTCTTGAGAGCAGGAGTCGGATGCTCGACCCATGGTCGCCGAGTGACTCTGTTCGTATTGATCCAATTTAGTTCCAAAAGTAAAGTATTATATATGGTGCCGATCTGCATTTACAGGCTTACAAGACTGAAATGACGCAACAATTGAGGCCCACGGACCATTATCAGCGTCACTTATTCGTTTAATGGATGGGATAACAGCCAGATGAATTTTCGTAAAAAAAAGTCATTGAAAATCTCGATGGCCTGTAAAGCCAAACGCGGCGTCCATTTTGGCGATATTATTTTTCTTACCATTTACCCAATTTTGTTGGAAAATGTACGATTAAAATCAAATTAAGAAACAAACCAACAGATGGCCCGCCCTGTATTTGGTATTCGAAAAGAGCCGCAGGAAAATAACTAACATTTTGATCGAAGCACTACGAAAGTGAAGTTTCACCAGATGCTGAGTGAGACTGATTCAGAACTGGGCCAAAACACATTGCTATAATTATTTTGACGTCTTCAAAAACTCTTTAATATTTGACAGATCTTAATCTTAATTCGTTACGTAAAGGCAATGACTCCTCTTTGCGTGTGTAGGTTTTCGCCGTAAGACATGCGGGCTAGTACAAAAACAAGATAGCCCCTGTAGAAACAACTTCTATTAGCACTTACCCTGGAACCAGTCAATTCCCAGCGCACCGCCCAGATACGCGGCTATAATGTAGAATAAACCAAAACTATACATTATTGCAATCTTATGACAAAAACTAGCGTTTCTACAAATCGCGTTATGCCTTTTATAGGGCTCAAGCCCTACTAAGCCACATGCAACCAAAGCTAGAAGAATAATTGCAATCTTTCAAAGCGTTCACGTGCTAGAGTCTAATGAAGCTTCTGCATTGTACAGCTGTTCCAATATTTAACTGAATATTTGTATTTATATATTAAAATAAGCTACTATTGACCGATGCAATTTTTTTGAATAGAATGGGTAAGTGATCGTATGACGACACAAGGATACGTGACCCCCCCTAAAGCCATATCTTTTGGGAGACCATATACTTGTCCGTTTGACCGTCTTATAAATAACATAACACCAAACTTTTAGACTGGATCCCTATTAATCCATTGGGGTTTTTTCTCCTCCTGATAGCGCTTCATTGCTATAGATACCATAGGGGTATAATTCGAAAAAAAGCAAAAGTTTTAAACGGATAATCCTTTCTAGATATTCTAACCAAATGGCATCGGAATATATAAGAGACCCCCAGACTGACAAAAAAATCCAAATTAACCACGAGCATCGCGCAAAACGATACTATCAAACAACAACAAATTCTGGTGGTTGTAGATATAAACGGAACTTGATTCCAACGTCTCTTATTTTATAAATAAGAAATATTAGGCTCAAAAAATCGTTTTTGTACAAAATTCGTTGCTTTCTTTGTAACGCAATTTGGCAATAGGTATTTAAGTACATTATACTATGTTTGATTAAAATTTATTATCAGATCTCCCTTAGGAAAAATCGGTCAAATAACGCTTTTTATATAATTATAGTATACTTCGTTTGAGAGCCCGATAGAGACACGGTATAAACAATATCACATAAAGCTTCTTGTTTATTAGAATTAAGGAAAACAAGAATTTCACTCCAGTTCCTATTTCTGTTTGTTTATGAAAATTTGTAGCCAAATTTCTCATAAAATATCTTTTGGGTCTTCTTTCCTTAATGTCTGCGCTGGACGTCCCCTCTGTCAGCGTGATTCTTTGAAGGGTTAACCATTCGCATAGAAAGTACTTGCCTTGTGATGTCTTTTGGGGGCTTTTGGTGCTTGAGCGTATGACCTATCCATGTTTCATTTTACTTTTCATTATAAAATTTTTATTTTTATATGTAGACCTTGATTTGTTTAAAATAAGCCTTTCAGTAGCCTCAAAATCATTTTAGATAGTTCAATAAATAATTGGAATTTCGGAAAAAAAAAATAAGGGGGAAAAGGAAGAAAAAAATTTTTATAAAAAATGTGGCCGTGAGGGGGGTGGAAGGGTTTCTGGCCATCGTATTTTTAGTATGCTCTAAGGCAGCGGGTTCACAAAGGCTTGAATTCGCTGCAGAGATTTAAGCTAAAGGTGTATAGAGCTGCATTTCCCCCAGGCTTTTTCGGCCCTGTATGTGCATGTATATGAAAACTACTGACGTTAGAGTTTTACAGATTATCTTGTTTTGTTTACGAGTGACAGAGATGAGGCAGTCAAGTTAAAAAAAACATATGTTTTTGAGTTGCCAAATATACGTGTAAATGATGACTTTGATGGCTACTTAAACTTGAGCCTGCCTTTGTTAGCTTATTATAATATTTTAATATAATTAATAAAGATTAATTATTTATGTTTAAAGGAAGTTAAAGCCTTAACTTTCTTAACGCATAAAACTAACGTTTGAGCTAATATAAATTTCAATAAACACGCTAATAAGATATTACCAACAATCAACAGATTACACAAATAACAACAACTCAAAAAGTCGACTTTAATCAAAATCAAAATCAATTCACAATATAAGTTTATAAAATAACAACAACAATATATTATTAACAATTTCAGTAGCTCGTAAAATCAGCAAAAAATGATTTCCGCAATTGGCGCGAAAATTATTGAACAAAACTGGGCGCTATGATGATGAAGCAGTAAATAGGCTTATTGGATCAGTGGGGGGTCTCAGCATGGAATGCACCTAATTAATTGCAACTGCAGTCTTATTGTAATAATAGCAAATGTTTATTACAGCTGAATACAAAACAAATTGAAAATCTTTAAGTGTGTAATGTTGACTTTTCGATACACTGCAAAAAAATTGTATGAACTAGTTGTGCAATATATAGAAACAAGTTTGTCATATCAGCTTTTAAAATGTTCTTCTTCTTACAGTAAACTTTTGATTTAAAAACGTCAAAATAACCTCACTATTTTATTAAAGCTCCAAGTGCAGATCACAACTGTACAAAAACAAAATTTTCAGGACTATATGATACATACATTATCACTAATTCAAAGTGCCTTATCTAATGAGAGTGTATCTTTAAAAAAATTATATTAAAGGAAATTGTAGCGAGCTACCAATATGGCAGGCAAGGAAGCGCAACTAATTTGCAATTTGATTTCTGATAATGATAATGTTGATGATGCTGATGATCTTGTCAAGATATGATTGTAGCTCATGCAAGCAAAGTCAACAGACTGACGCATGCTCAACATAAACAACAGCAAAAAACAAAACAAAATAAAAACAAACACAAAAAAAAATAAAAATCAAAAGCTAGAAAAGAAAAACTGTAAACAAAACGAAATGGAAATTTCACTGGTCCGCCTCATATGGAAAATTTCACTCACTTGAAGCAGCAGCAGTGTTGGAAAGCGTGTTGTCTAGCAGTAAGTAGTATTGTATTGCGTTGCATTGGGTGTTGCTGCCCCCGAGTGCGGTAATCACGCATATTCATGGTTAACACTGGCGACCATGCATTTGGAACCGGCTGGCAGCGGAGGCACAGAGCAGCAGTAGCAGCTTCTTTTGGCACTTTCACCTCATCATCATCATCATCATGAAGATTAGTCATTATGTTGTTGCGGTTCGGTTCGTTTTGTTTTTTGGGAGTATTACGTTATGTTTAGGTTAAGCTCAGTTTTGTTTATACTAGCTGCATATGCCTAACCCTTCTTGTCAATTCAGGCATGGTTTATTTTTATCCATAGTATACGTGTTTGATATAAACATAAACAAAACGCAGGGAAATTGAATTAAATTCAAATCATTTTATGCCCATTGATTTTCTAGGCCCATGTTCCGTGAACCTAAGTTCATTCACTTTGATTACTTACTACTTCAAAATATTTATGGGTGCTGCAACTTCTGTCATGGAATTTGGTTTTAGGCTATAAAAATAGTAACAATATAAAAAAAAAAAACAGACAACATAAATTTAAATTTATAATCACCTAAACTTGGTTACATGAGCACATTGTCATAGTAAACATTTTTTTAATCAAGTTTAAGTTGTCCAGACATGCATTAATCAGGAAATATGTTTATATGCAGCTATAGAGACATAAAAATTTAAAGATTTATGGAGAAAAGATTATTGGGTTTATGGCTATGTATCTAAAAGGGCAAACAATAAAGTAATTCGTATGGAAAATTTGTTCACTGTTGAGCAGTGTAGCCACAGTCAATAAAAAAAATAAACATATAAAAAGAATGACACCAATTAATTCAAATCAATCAAAAATTGTTTAGTTACTGTTAAATTTATTGAAAAAATAAAATTTTTATTAAATTCTTTAAAAATAAAAATGTTAAAGCCATTAAAATTTTCATTTAAGACTGTTGCTGATAACATGGTTTTAAAAATTTTACGTGCTTTGGCCATGATGATGATTAGGGATAGTAGATAATTTTTTGCACTGTCCCAACTTTAACGCGTAGAACCATGATCCAACAATTATAAGGTCACGCTTTGCGCAGGTCCGCTATTCGTGTCTCTCTTGAAAAGAGAGCGTAGGTTTGATCAAACTTCTCGTAAATGTGTAAACTAAAAAAAAAATTTTTAAAATATGTTATTTTTAAAATATCGCGACCATATTTATGTCAGTTGTAAA
Source organism: Chymomyza costata (assembly GCA_018150985.1). Lineage (NCBI taxonomy): Eukaryota > Metazoa > Arthropoda > Insecta > Diptera > Drosophilidae > Chymomyza > Chymomyza costata. The sequence continues at coordinate 19,774 of JAECWU010000174.1, forward strand.
GTGTGATTTTTTAAGAACTTTCGGATTTTATTAAAAAAAAACACATAAAATGCAGAAAAATGTATGAAATCTTTATTTGAGTTGACAGAACGATCTATATAATGCAATGTTTAAAGATGAGTTCATGTAAAGGATATAAAGGCTGTTTTTAAAATGGTTCATAGCTGGGTCTTATTGTGGCAAATCTCTCCAACATATCGGTTGGTATCTCACGAATAAATTCTTCAATATTGGCTTCCAGTATTTCAACCGTTGCGGGCATGTTGCTATATACATAGCCTTAATGTAGCCTTAAAAAAGATAGTCTGTAAAGGCGTTAAAACGCACGATCTAGGCGGCTAATTGACCGGCCCAAAAATAGTCTATAGGCGTTAAATCCCACGATCTAGGCGGCCAATTGTGGCATACTCTCTCCAACATATCGGTTGGTATCTCACGAATAAATTCTTCAATATTGGCTTCCAGTGCTTCAACCGTTGCGGGCTTGTTGCTATAGACATGAGCCTTAACATAGCCCCACAAAAAATAGTCTAAAGGCGTTAAAACGCATGATCTAGGCGGCTAATTGACCGGCCCAAAAATAGTCTATAGGCGTTAAATCCCACGATCTAGGCGACCAATTGACCGGCCCCAAACGAGAAATAAAGTGTTCACCGTACTCGCCTCTCAATTGGGCCATTGTTTCGCGTGCTGTATGGCATGTGGCACCGTCTTGCTGAAACCACATGTCAGCCAAGTTCAGCTTTTCCATTTTGAGCAAAAAAAAGCTTTTAATCATCGCACGCTAGCGCTCGCCATTAACAGTAATATTCCTGCCTTCGTCGCTTTTGAAAAAGTATTTTCCAATGATGCCACCGGCCCATAATCCACATCAAACAGTGTCTTTTTGGGGATGCATTGGCACTTCTTGCAATGATTTTGGCTGCTCTTCGCACCAAATGCGGCAATTTTGCTGGTTAACGCATCCATTCAACCAGAAATTAGCTTCGTCGCTGAACACAATTTTCCGATAAAAAAGTGGATCTTCATCCAACTTTGCCAGCGCTCATTCACCAAAAGTTAGCCGTTGTGGTAGGTCGTGCGGCTTCAATTCTTGCACCAGCTGTATTTTAAAAGGTTTTACAGCCAAAGTGGAGTAACAGAGGCCCAATAATTTACGGTCATCAACAACACTGGCGGATACAGCTGCGATATTTTCCTCTGTCCGCACTCTACGTATGCGTGTTGGTGGTTTAATGTCCAATAATGTAAATTTGGTGCGAAATTTAGTTCCAACATTCCGAATAGCCGCCTCAAAAGGTCGCCCAAATTGACCATAAAATGGAAGGAGTGCACGATGCACTTTCTTAACCGAGCATAAATTTCAATTCAATAATCTGCAACCGTTGTTCGTTTGTAAGTCGATTCATGGATAAATTTTAAGCAAAACTGAACAGGTTTGACACAGTAACACAAGACACAAAAACAGCTGAGCTGAAAAAACCAGTGTTGCCAAAAAGAAAGTTGCTAAAAAATCACCTTTTATTTTGGTTTTGCCAACGTTTGTGAGAAGTTTGATAAAAAAATGTCCACTATTTTATATAGCTACCATACAAAAATTGAACCTGTCTGCTGCGCAGCCAAACTGACACCCTTCCGAAGACGACTTGGAGTATACCTATACATAAACGTATTTGTGCAATAATATAGCAATTTTATTTTATATAATAGTATCTACCATGATGCAAAGATTAGAAGATAAAGCAACGCGCAGCTGCGTTGTTCGAGTCTCTTCGAAAAAGAGGACGCTGTTTCAATTTTTGTATGGCAGCTATTTGAAGTACTGAACCAATTTAGTTCAAACTTCACACATATGTGGAGACTAATATAAAACATAATAAATCACCAAAGTATAAGTACTTACTTATATATATTTTTTTATTTTCTAAAATATCTTGACCAAATTTATGTCAAAATTATGTTTTGTTGTAGACTTAACATTTGTGTGAAGTTGGATCAATATTGCTCTATTAATTCATATAGCTGCCATACAAATATCGAACCAGTTAAAACGCAGCTAAAATTGCGCACTTTTTTTGTGGCACCTTGTAAAATTTATTGCATCATAGAATAGAACGTTCGGGTCTGTCTGAAAATGTTTGTTCCGAACGTAACACGGTGCCTCAGTGATGGTTGTCAGCTTCTTTAATTGAGCTTGTCGAAAAATGTCAATATTGCTGCAGCTTGCGTTCTGAGAATCGTAATATTTCAAAAAGTTTGTACGCAATTACAGGATAATGTAAGCTAAAACGAACAAAAAAACTGAGTATATCTTAAATTAATGACTGTAACATTCTCGGGAACAAACATGAGAACTTCAACTTGAAGCTATAAAAAACAACTCACAATAGATGAGTGTGGGGCAAAATGCGCAACTTTTGATATTATTGCATTTTTTGAGCAGCTAAAGGGCTGAGGGTATCTTCAGTAGGCACTATGTTGTAGCCCATATATGTGGCATACCGATATTCAGAGCTCTCCACTAAAGCCATGTACGGAAAAAATTGCAAGCCTCCAGCGATTACCATCGTGACGTTAATCAAGTTTGAATATTTCCCGAGTTGTGCATTTTGCCCCAGTCTCCCATAGATGCAATTAAAAGATTCAAAACTTAAAAAATATATTGACAAATGGTCCATCACACTTTCATGTCACACTTGTCATGCATTGGAAATGCCGTCCTTATCTCTTAAAAACATTTTCCCACTAAAATTAAAAAATGAAAGCTAATTTTTCACACATTTTACTTCTTTTTCGTTTTTGATTTTTTTTAGTGCCAGTACAACTGCATACAAATATTTATAAATAAAGAGAAATTATAAGAAATGTTCCTATAGAAAATTTCGGCGCCGCAATTTGTTAACAATCTTCACACACACGGCTTAGGGAACTTGGCCACTGACAGCTTCCACCTCCATTTCCCAGACCAAATGCAAGTCCGCCTTCAACTTTGATTGCATGGCGGCAATAAATCGGCTGTTTAGACCATTAGTCAACATTTGACAGGCACTTTAGATGTTGGGCCCCCAATTGGCTATATGGCTAACTGTTAGATGTCGAGTAAGTACTATTTGTATCTATAAGATACTATTGCACTTTGGACAGCTACGCAAGTGCACGTGTATGAAAGTTCTTTGGAGTAACTTTAGTTTTTAGTTTTGATACCCTTTAGCTAAATCGAAAGGTATATTAATTTGGCTAAGAAAAATGTATGTATATAGCTTTAAGAAGGAAAAAAGTTAGAAACTACAAGTAGACAGAAGAAAGTGACTCAACACGTGAGGGTCTATTTTTTATGTAAATTTTTTTTTTTAAATTGGCCTCTTTTTCAGCCTTCAGAATTTGTAGGGTTACGCTCACAATAAGATCAACTTATAATAAAAACAACAACCAAATTTTTTGTGAGCGATTTTTCTAAATATGTTTTGTATTTCGTCCTCTCTTATATGCCAATTTTCCATGACAAACTGTTAGCGTGAAAAAGAATCTAACAGCATTTTGGAAACTTTGAAGGGGATTGATTCTGTTCTTTTGCCTTTAAAAGTTAAAAGTATTCTCTCGAAAACTCGAAGTGAAGGCCAATGTGATGTGCTGAATGTAAAAAACAAGCTTTAAACGTTTATGATCAACGTTTTTGTAGAATGTCCGCTTTTTTCACTCGGATCATCTAGTAACCCTACCCTAGGCAGCAAATGTTGCTATACAAGGCTATAGTCCCCCCCATATGAACATTAATACTACTTCTACTACTACTGTACTCCTCTTCTTCTTGTGGTGCATAGGTTTAAATCTGACTCTACTGGGGGCATCCGGGACCCCTGAAAGTTCGCAGGCTTTCGAAGCGTGTGCCTGATCCAAAGCCGCTTACAAAGCTTAATCTCAACCAATCGATTGGAATCTACAAGGTAGGCGAAAAAGGGGACGTCCAAAAACTTCATGGAGACGAACGCTATATGCCGAGACTTGTACATCAGGGAAATCGTAAAACGAATTAAAAGTAATCGCGAACAACCATAAAAGATGGAAATGCGTTATTGAGGCCCTATGATCCTCAAGGAGATAAAGGAACTAACAACAACAACAACAATCTCAACCAGCGCCATTTGTTGATTTGTCCGGTTCCAGAGAGCTTCTTTACTTATTCGCTCGGGCCATCCAATCTCAAGTATTCTCCGCAAGCATTTATTTATAAAGGTTTGTATTTTTGTGCCGATGCTTCTCGAGCCTTTCTAAGTCTCGCATCCGGAAAAAAGCATCGGACTCAAAAACGCGAAGTTTGGTTCTAATCGATATGTGGATGGATTTCCAGATGTTGCTGAGCAGGCTAAAGGAAGATTTGGTATGATTTAGTTTTTGAATTATAAACATAAACCATCCAAATCAGGGGCTGTGCATCTACAATATGCATAAATAAAATAAGAGTTTCCCAAGCAAAGATGACAGGAATCCCATGATTTCTTCTGAATATAAACTGCAATATATCTATACATCGTTATTTTTCTAGCACTTAGCGAGGCCCTTGAGGCCAAGACATATCAAGACACTGGAAGCGAATATTATTAAAATGTATCGATAGTTTCAACTACCGAAGTCTAAACTATCGAGTGGTGGCACTTCCGATAGTATCCCACCTCTAGTGTATAGTATAAGACATAGTCACGTTGTTCCGACTTGTTTTTAATTTTTCTTTTGAGATGGCAAAATTTATTGACAATATTGTTTACAAACACATCTCCAGGTTAATAAACAGCTAAGCATCCAGCTCATAAACAAGTGTACTAAAAACAACCTTTAAACTCATATATAAAATATCTGCACTATGCATCCGACAGTTCAATTGGCAATGACTGCCACACATCCAATCCCATCCAGCCAAAGAGTTTAAGTTGCAGCAACACACACATGTGGCATGTGGCGCACAGATGCTGCCGACTGCTGGGAGCGGGTTGGTGCGGGGGCACCTACGCCATCTGTGTGCAATAATGATTGCGTTGTGGGACTCATTAATGTTGCATTGCCAAGGTTTGTTGTTGTTATTGTTTGTATTTGTTGCTGTTGTTGTTGCATGCTACTGATGGTTGCAAATAGCTCGAAGGAAATGCACACTAACGAGCTCACGCAGGCTCATAAAATTGTGTATCGAATGCGTCTAGTATGGGTGGTATTTATTGTTTTCTTTCTCAAAGCGTAATAAACATTCTATAAAAGCCAGCAAGGATCGTTTAAGGCCAATTCGAAAAGATTTATCGAGTTCACTGGGCTGTGTACACTTTGAACACCTTGTGTCTGACCTATAAGAGCAATGCAATGAAAGTGAAGGTACTCATGAAAGATATATTGCATTTGAATTTTTATTTATAAAAGTGGCATTAGAGGTTAGCATAAATGCACTCAAAATGGGAGACACACCTGCTCTCACTTCGTCGTGACGTCATTTATAGCATATACTCATAGAAGGTTTTCAATGCTTTCGATCTTCTCCTTATCTCCGCAGCTAGGCAGGCAGCAGGCTAATGGTGCAGTGTTCCGTCACACCTCTTTTGACCATAACGGTCCATTTCTTGTAGATCATTTGAGTTTGGATGTTCCCTTTCATTTGTATCTTGCCCAGAGTGCTCGGGAGATGTGACAAACGGACGCAGTATTCCATTATCGTTCTAGCTTGGTACTGACTATAGCTGCAATTTTAAATATGACATCCGGGTCCGTAAGCGCTAGAGCTATTGCGAGCGCAGATTCGCTCCTGACGCACTTATCCGCCCTTCTTCTTCGTAACTGGCCTATACAACCCTTACGGGTCTCGGCCTGATGCAACATTTCTCTTCAGATACATCATCCGAGGCTTTTATGCACCTCATTTCATTAAAGTTGATTTTTTACATGGGTGGATCTCAAGTCCTATGACACAACCTAATTTAAGTAATAGGAAAGACCTCTCATTACCTAGTATATCAGAGTGCGCCGGTACCCAGCAGAGGTTAAAGTGTCGCATAAGCTGGCTTTTCATCGTTTGCCTTGACGAAGCCTTAACCGCAGCTTGGCTTTCGTCTAAGATTTCCAACAATCTTAGCCCCTCCCAAAATACGCACATCTTGGCCTCAGATAATCTGCTCTTGTTGGCAAGGTTCTCTTCAGAGAAGCAGCCTGCTCCTAAGCTACCCTCCGTCTTCCTGTGTCTTCTTCCGTCTTCGAATCGTTTGTGTAGATCGTTAGCTCCTTCTCTTTGATGGCAGTTTTTCGCTTTGAAACTTGTCTCTTCGGAGAGACTGTGGCGAACTGTTCATTACATTTAAATGATGTGATGTTAAAGTCAATTGCCGCAGCTTAGGTTTATATGGCCAACTCAAGTAGAAAAAACAAAATTCTAATGAATCCAGGTGAGTAAAGTGCAGATATGCTACATAGATGGCGCCACACACAATTTTAATATTTTTTCGTTCATATTCCCAGATTTGATTGCACATCTTTTTTATTCGTAAAAAAGAAAACCGAAAATTGGTATGCAATTTATTGGTATTGCATGTTAAAAAAAATTTGAGTGCATTTGTTTAGAGCACCATTGCACATTTTATGTCCTATGCATATTGTCAATAAAGCTTAATACTATCATTACAGTAAACGAAGAGTTTCAGCTGAAAAGAAATACTTAATGGATGAAACTTTCAGGGATCGTTAGGGACCTTGTTCCAAGTCAAAAACCAAGGTTTTTAAAGTGATTCAAAGTGACGCTTATGATCTTTTTTTTTTGTTCGATTGCTCGAAAACTGTTTATCGTAAAAAATACTTTTTGTTGCAGTTTGTTGCAAATGCACTATCTCTCACCCTTTAACCAAAGACAACACCCTAAATCACGCGGCAAAACAGTTTTCATTTAAATCACTCGCTAAAAATAAATTCCAAAGCGTATTAAGAGCTTAAATTGTTTGCATTGCTGCATTATTCAATTGAATTGAAAAAATTTGCATTTGAATGCAAATCGAATTTGGCAATCTGTCGTAACTGCGCACTTCCAGATACCTCCCACCGATATGTCGTTACCTGTAGTATTTGTATCCGTAAGTTTTTCTTTCTCTCTTTATTTTTGGCATATAAACACTTGATTTATTTTAATGACGCTTTCTTTGACCATTCATCCACAAAGAGCACACCCAAGAGGTAGAGCCATATTTGGTCAGAAGTGTATTGAAGGCGCTACACCTTAGCTGGTGTATGTGTGTGTTTGTGGGCGTTTTGGCCATCCGCCATAAGCGGTGAAAGCAGGAAATACAAGGTCTGCCAAAATAAAAACTTTACTTATACGTCCTTGCTCCACAAAAAGTTCAATACAAACAGTAATAAAAAAATAAATACCTACCATAATAACAAAGCAACCGTCTGTCAAAATTGACAGCCAAAGTGTTGGGTCTTTGTCTGGGACGCAGCAGGGAATTGGGCAGTAGAGGTGATTCATATATCAATTACTCACAAATGGTGTGAAATGCTTAAAGCGAATTCATTTCGCATGTTTTACAATTATTTGCTGCTTATTTATATTCAATTTGTGGCTTCTCCAAACACACCGGGGTCTAAGCAACGGTATAAACTGGCTTAAACGCTTCGATGCATGCTTAAATTTTTAGCTTATTTTGTGAAATTACAGCACAGCTGGCAACGTCACTATTAGCTTCATTATCGCCAACATCTTCATCATGATGATCATCTCGAGTTTTGATTTTATTTTATCTTGACATTCAAGCAATGTGAGTGAAGGCGAAATGAGAAATGAGAAAGTGCGTGTGTTGGAAAATGAAATAAATAAACCGCACTGTTTTTTTCTGAACCGAACCAGTCAGCGAAAGTGCTCCGTTTTATTTTTTATTTTTTTGTAAATGTTATAATAACAATTAAATTGCATAAATAATTTGTGCTGTAATTTTTACAAATTACTTTTGCCAACAACACTTGATGAGCTTTGGGCAGGGCAGGTGGTAATAAAAGACGTCATGTCAGCTGTCTGACGCTTTAAACTGGGTTAATTACGCAGAGTATTACACATTGTGGTGTGAATTGTTATCGTTTTGACCTCAATTGACGATTTTGTTTAATAATGAGATTATACAAATAAATGCAAATGTTTATTGAATTTATTATTGGACATAAAGGTAGAATGATACGGGATGGAACAATAAAATCGCTTTAAGTGGTAAAAATCAGTTGAGCAAAGAACGTGTGGGAGTTTTTCAAGATCTTGCGAAATTGAAGTAGAGTTGAGTTTGAACAGTATAATGTAATACATTTGAGTAAATGGAAATACCTTTGCCATTATACGATGGGTTTTAGAAAGTTCTGCTGAGATTCGGTAAAAGTGATTGAACTTCAGTGTATGCTTGGTTAGGAATTTCGCTTGGAATTGATTTCTTAGCAAAGCTTATTGAATAAGACCCTAGGGCAGTGGTGGGCAAAACTCATACAAACAAACATGTCTTTGTGCAAGTAACCAGCGCAGTAAGCAGAAGTGCACAAGAGAGCAAGAACCGCAAACAAGCAAAAACGAGAGAGAGAGAGATTTCACACACTTGAACCGTGCATGAGCGGACTGCGCTGCGGCAGATTTTGGGCCCTCTCCTCGTGAGCTATGTAAATTGAGAGATTGCCCTATAAACTGGCTTAAACGCTTTGACGCACTGCCCTAGGGTCATTAGATAAATTTCTGTATGCCTTGGTCTTAAATTAATATATCGAAAATTCTTTATAAAGAATTTAAATAGTATCATAATATCGTAATATTCGTATTTTTTTTTTTTATTGACTACTTTTGTATAAAATTCGTTTTCCTTTTTTATGCTCAGAATTAATAAAAAATGTTTTTTTTTTTAAATTTGTTTTAATGGCTTTATTCTTTTTATACAATTTATTTTAAATTTTTATTCAATAAAATACAAAAATTTTAATTATGAATATTTTTATTGGCTTTAAATATATTTATTAAATAAATTTTGAAAAATTGTAAATCCAATTTTTATGAGCTTTGACCTTGAAAATCTTAGGACGGTGCTCCGATATTTACTTATTTTCAAAATATGTATATTTTACAATGTCAAAACCAAATTTCATAGCAATTTTTAAGTTATGAACTTTTTATTCCAAAGAGTAATGCTTTTTTATCTGATATTTATATTTATATTGTAAAAGCATACCTTCCTTAATTATGGGAGCAACCGATTCTTTTGTTTTTCGCAGTGAATTCATGTACATAAAATGTCATCATTCATATTAACTTGAGATCACTTTTGAATTTGAACTAAAAAGAAAATTTTTTTTAATTATAAAATTTTTTTTGTAAGTCCCAATTTTACTTTTTTTCAAACTGGTATCTTTTATTTAAAAACAATTTTTCGTATATCTTTATTCTTTTACGAAATAAGTCTAGTCAAAGAAGATAATAATCGCAATTTTGGAAAAAAAATGAAGTTAATAAAGGGTGTTTTTTTTAAAGTTACACAAGTTTAAACCATAATGAAACAAAGAAATATATTTTTAATATCAATGAAACGGGCTTCATTGGATAGAAAGTTTTATGAATTTAATGTTTAAATATGATTTCGGACATGTGGCCTAGCCGTGGCGGTGCGTACAAGGCGCCATCTGGAACACCAATTTTCAAATTCTTTTCATTTTTTGGTGATATTGGGTACTTTGTGGTGTCTTAACGTTTATGCATACCAAGACTGCAATCACACTCTTGTGGTTTTCCCTGGATATCGATTAGCTTTTGCCTCATCGGTATGAATTCGAGTAGGCGCGCCTGTAGCACTCTCACTTGGATGACTGCTTTGGAAATTAACGCAAATGCAGAGGATACTATAATTTTGCACTCCTGAAATATATAAGATACAATAAAATAAAAAATATCGAAATTTTATTGATAGACTTGGGTTGAAGGCAGCCCCTGTGGAAACCTCCGGTGGCAACAATGGTTCACGGATGGGTCCAAAACTCCAAAACCTATACCCTAGGTGTGGAGTCGCTGGACCCAACACCAGAATCTCTATTACAATGGGCACTTGGCCCAGCGTCTTTCAAGCAGAGATTCATGCCATAGAGATCTAAGCCCATAGTATCCCTCATAAGGGAACTAGGGGAGCATACATTTTCATTTATTCAGATAGCCAAGCTGCTATCAGGGCAGGATCATCATGGAGCATCTCCTTCAGGATGGTTAAAGAATGCTATTATAACCTCCAACTCCAGTCTTCCTTAAACAGAGTCGTGCTATGTTGGGTATTGGTTGGTCCACAATCAATACTACGGTAAAAAATTGGGCTGCAGGATAACATAGGAGATACTGACTCTCCTTAACGGGGCTGCGAAAAGCAAAAGCGCTTGTCAAACCCCTCGATATGATCAAGACAAAAGGTCTTGGCAGAGCGGACTTAAAACTCCTGGTAGCATACCTATCTGGGCACCAAACTCTAAGAGACCATCTACAGAAATTGGGCCTATCGGATTCATCAGAGTGTAGACTCTGTTCCGAAGACGATGAAGCCAACAGACATATTCTCTGTGACTGCCCAGCGCTGGTGTGGGATAGAGCCTGTCACATGGGAAAGGCAAGGATCAGTCCTTTTTATCTTAGGTTAACACCAATAAAAGACCTACTGGTATTCATACGGAAAGTCTTTCGCATTTATATATGGGTACGGACAATAGATCTTCTGGTCGCAGTACCCCACCTCTTTGTGGGGAACTCATGCGAGGACAAAAAAAAAAATCGATACACCTTATAGTGTGTTGATAATCGAATGCAAGCCACAAATTGAGTTTTCTTTCGCCAGAAAGGCCAAAAAAAAAAAAACTCTCTCAAAACAGAGAAGATAGGCATTCATCGATCATCTCAGGAACAGGAGCCAACTAGACTTTTTAAAATAAATGTATTTCTTTGTTATGCACCACCTGTGAACTGGAAATAATGATATGGAAGGGACGTAGTAGGTGCTTTGCATCCGTAGCGATTGACTGCTTTATATGACGTACGCGTGTAAAATACAAATTTTGCGACGAAATTAATGCAATCATTATGGATGCGCATGTCGGGAACCTGTCTGCAATGATAATTTCGGGTAACTAGTGCGGTAATGGGCCAGAGACAAAGTAGACGCTACTACTACTAGTTTCAACTAGTTTCAAAAGCTTAAACATTCTTTTGCCACCTTTGACGCATTAAACCCAATCGAGTACAATAGCCTATTGATTTTTGCGACTTGGTGCGATACCTTCATGGAAGACACTTGTGCCGTCCCTCACTGCTTTCTTATTGTGCGTCTCGTTTTGCAAATCAAACTAATCCTCTTAAAAGCCTCGATTTCCAAGTACTTAGATTACGACAGCTACGACGACGACTCTTTGTCGTTGCATTTCATGCGTGATAAGCTCTCATGTGGGTGTCGTTTATTGATTTTAAAATGCATTTGGATGCAGCTGGTTGCCATCAGGTAAAAAGACGACAAAATAGCACTCTTAAGTCGTTACCAAGACATAGACAGTGAGGAAGAGACACAAGACGTAGCTACACGTGAGCCAAACATGTGCCCAACTAGGGTTAAGCGTCTATTTTAAGAGACAACATTGCAGACAAATCGCAGAGTATCGTTCTTGATTTGGGTTTGGGTTTTTTGTCTAGCAGCTTACCATGTGTTTAAGTGGATAAGCCGTGCCAGCCACAGTGCTAATCAAGCTTAACCCCATTGGAACCCCACGACACAGCGACCTCCTCCACTGCATCCATCGTACACTTGAACATGCGCGCTCGTGACATTCGACTGGTAAACGTGCAAAGTGTTGGAAAACGACTAAAGAAAGCAAAGAAAAAAAAAGCAGAAACAATAACAAAACGTGCAAAACGTCACTTGACTTAGCCAGATGCGTCACAGCGGAAAAGCAGACAGCAACAAAACAACTCTGGAAGACAAAAGTGTTGCGACTAAAAACTAAAACTTGTGCATTAAAAATAAAACAAATATCAGGAAATGCACAACGCCAATGAGACAGACCGGCAAAAACGACAACAACAATCTTAAAAACAACAACTACAACAACCATAATAGCATTTGTTGTCAATGCTGACAACTTGACACTGCAACTCACGCACCCAACACAAAACGAACAACTCAATGAAGCATTCTCCGTTATGAAAGCTATGTACAAACATATATCTTTCAATGTACATAATGACAATTTATATTATTTACAATTTTCGCGATTTGTTCAACAATGCCTGTAATGACAATGCCACAATCTAACAAATGCAATTAACAATAAGCCGTAATAATAAATTGGCGAAATAGTCGACCTTTGTTATGTCAAGATGTCAACTCACTGGAAATCTCTAAAATGATAAATGTACAAACTGTAATCTGATCATCTCAAAAGAGAATGTGGCTGGTAGTGAAAATATTGAAAGTATCTGGGCAAAATTAGATAAAAAGATGCTTTTTAGTGAATACAAAGATAAACTATAGACAAAGTCAATAAGACGAATTAAATCATATATCTGTTTGATAGCGGAGATGAAAACTTGTAATTCAGACCAAGTTTGCTGTCTACATATGAGGACTGGTTGATAAGATCAATAGCAAGCCTGAGAAACTGAAGCATGACGTACAACTGTACCAACCAATCAGTCTTCTTCTCTTAGCATCGAAACTATTGGAAAAACTATTGAGAGTATAGACCTTGGAAAATTGATTCCGAATTAGAATCCCAATTCTGCTTCCGCTCTGCTCACAGTAGCAACTCGGCAAAGATAAAGACAACGCTGTCTGCCAACAATTACGAGGCCCGTCGCAGTATTAGCCGACCTAACATATTCGAAAGTATTTATTCAACAAATGTCTCCGTCTTATATTGAAGATTTGCTGGCCAGAGCGTATCTCGAACGATGTCCTCTGGGAGCGTACTCAACACGAACAAGCTGTGGTAGAATTTAAGCGAAGTATGTGCAAATGGATTGGACTTTGCGAAAACCTTTGACCAGAATCCTAAAGCAAGCATTGCGACGGAACACGCAAGGTAGTCGCCGCCCTGGGGCTCCAGCATGTACCTGGCGCCGAACCATTGACCGTGGATTACAGGATACTCCTGGAGTGATATTAATAGCGAAGCGTCAAACAGAGTCAGATTTCATAGGATTGTTGAGGCCCTATGCTTCAAAAGGAGAGAAGGACGGCAGTAGTAGTAGTAGCAATAGTAGTAGCAGTAGTAGTAGCAGTAGTAGTAGTAGTAGTAGCAGTAGTAGTAGCAGTAGTAGTAGCAGTAGTAGTAGCAGTAGTAGTAGTAGTAGTAGTAGCAGTAGTAGTAGCAGTAGTAGTAGTAGTAGTAGCAGTAGTAGTAGCAGTAGTAGTAGCAGTAGTAGTAGCAGTAGTAGTAGCAGTAGTAGTAGCAGTAGTAGTAGCAGTAGTAGTAGCAGTAGTAGTAGCAGTAGTAGTAGCAGTAGTAGTAGCAGTAGCAGTAGCAGTAGTAGTAGCAGTAGTAGTAGCAGTAGTAGTAGTAGTAGCAGTAGTAGTAGCAGTAGTAGTAGCAGTAGTAGTAGCAGTAGTAGTAGCAGTAGTAGTAGTAGTAGTAGCAGTAGTAGTAGTAGTAGTAGCAGTAGTAGTAGCAGTAGTAGTAGCAGTAGTAGTAGCAGTAGTAGTAGCAGTAGTAGTAGCAGTAGTAGTAGCAGTAGTAGTAGCAGTAGTAGTAGCAATATATTCAAAAACAAAAGTAAAAAGGGGGAAATACCGCATTTTGAAAGCTTAAGGGCGAATTTCAAAACGAGACACCCATTATGCGATGTACAGCATTCCGCCAGCTTTTAGTCGAGAGTCGTCTTTTATCACTTTGTGGATTTTTTTTACCACTTCTCAAGTAATCAACTCTTTTGGTCGACCACTGTAGCTCAATTGACCAGTATGGGTCCGGGATATCCCGGTCGAGTCATTTCGGCTTTGAGAAAGGGTTGGCAGGAGTTAATTAAAACGTCTGCCCCACGTCATCCTATTTGAGGTTGTGATGGACTATCGGACTACAATTTTGCATGGTAAAGAAAAAGGAGATCTGGTTATCTACAGTTCTCATATTCGAGTCACGAGTCAAGTTACGGAAGTGCCAATCACATACAGAAATTAGTCGGAGTCCCTAATTCTGTGTAATTTGGAATCTGCAGCTGTTTGTCAGCGGTAGCCCAGATCTAAAAACCATATCGCCATGTAGGCGCTACAATCTGCTGACAGAAGGGCGAAGGTTGCTACGATCCGAACATTTTATTCGGATTCGTTTTGAAACCGAATGTTTGGTGCTCCCAATTTCACCAAACTGAATTTTTCAACTAAAATTTAAGCGAATCGATAAAATAGGTTTAAAAAAGTACAAATTTTTTACTGAAATAATTTTTTAAATATTCTTTGATAATATGAGATTATATTTATTCCAACATCAAGTTAGATATTTACCGACAATTATTTTTAATTATTTTTTTTTCTGATTCAACCCGAAAAAAAAGGTTGCACACCCAAAACGAATTGTTTATTGTTTTCGTGTTTGGGAACATATCATGCACGAGCACATGACGGTAACTGCGACAGGGTTCCCGCGTTACACAAAGAAAATTTCCCTAGTAAAAAAATTAAGTCGTGTTTAATTTCAATAAATATTTATTTATATGCGAAAGTAATATTTTTGTGCAATTTTTTCTTCTTATATATTTAAAAAAAAATTAAATGTAAACAAAATTTAGTAATTAAAATCTGCACAGCTGCGGCAACCCTGCCACCTGTTTTATATCAATAAGAAAGAAATCTGAAAAATACGGGAAATTTACGAATTTTTCGAAAATAAAAAGGGAAATATTGACAAAAGAAATTAATTTTCCGGAGCACGGAAAAACGAATTCGTATAAAATTTTTCGTTTTCCGGAGCACGGCTGAATCTTCTCATAACGAATTTCTGTAAAATTTATTTTCGATATAAATAAAATTTTGCTTACATGAGAATTTAAATGTATATTCTCGAAATATTTCGTGAGATGAGTCGTTTTTGGCAAATCTATCATGTCCGAGTGACTGAAATTAGTTTCTTCATTCCAAGTAGAACTTAAAGCAATTTATGATCCCATTTTGCACAATAAAACATATGTCTATTCAGAAATTGTGGCACATATAGATAAAAATTACAAATTGGAAAAATTAAAAAAAAATTTTTTTTGAAAATCGAAAATTATGCAGGCATTATAGGTTCAATTAATCAGTTGACATCCGACTTTTTTCTGGCTCTCTTATAAAACAATTTAGCGTCATTTTGTGGCCTCATCTTCAAAGGTATAAAAGTTTAACAAATTTAAAATTTCAACTCACTCATTAATACTCTTCAACACCCACAGTCCATTATAGAAATGACGCAACTTGAGAATTATAAATAGAAAACAATGTCTTCCTGGTCACACAGCACGTCTGTCAGTGTGTACACATTTTTGCAAAGTACTTTTCAACATTTTGTACTTAAATTGCATTGTTCGACTAATTTCCACTCGACTTTCTTTTTCACAATAGAATATGAATTTCTTTCTTTTTTCTGCTTTGTTACTTTTGTTGCATAGTTCTGATGACAAAATGTGCAGCAACAACAAACAAAAAAAAATGTACAACTTATTGCGCCAATTGTTATTAATTTGTGCACTAAGATTGTCATCTGCACCATAAAATAAAAAAAAAAAATCGCTTAACTTAAAATCGGGCCTGGACGACTGTTAGATACTCTGTACTAAAAAGAAGCTTTAACTTTTAACGCTTAAAAATGTTACACTATAAAATATTATTACATCCCTACAACGACTTCTTATGAAGATCTAATACAAACACAAATAAGTAAATTTAAGTGAAATACAGTTCAAACTGCGTTCTATATAAAGCTGCAAGTGCTTTAACTAGTTGTGAATTCTACGCCAGTGCTATTAAAATAAACAAAAATGCGCAGATTTGCTAAAAAAATTAATTAATTGCACATGGCATCGACTGTACTCTCTAAAAACATCAAGAAGTCAGACCCCCTGTAATAGATTTTTAGATAAACTTAATATACGCTTTTAAAGAGTATTAACATCAACAACTATTTGTTGTGCAGTTACAGCTGTACTATATGATATATCGCACGCGACTCTTGTCAAATACTTGGCATTCATTCCCCGATTCAGTCTCTTGACTCGGTCGTGCGGTCAACTGCCTCAGGCTGCAATGAATATGTTGAATGTTTTTATTTGTTAAAATGAGTGTTTGAGTGTGTCTTGTTGTGGGGTGTGAATGTAGGTGTGATAGTTGCAACAACTCATATGAGGCATGCCTTAATTGTTGAATATGTATTCGATAACAGTTGCATTTGAGCTTAGAATGTCAAAAGACACAACTATTCGCAATTGCTCAAAACGCAGCAAAGATTTTTTTGTTGTAAATAATTATGGAAATTTTTTGATAGATGTAGATGTAGGCGGGCTGGAAGAAAATTGAGGAATTGACATAGTTTTTTACACATAGTTTATGAACTTAAATAGCTAAGTCGTACTGTTATACATATGTAGATTGGGACTATCAATGATGAAGATGAAAAAATGAGATCCGTATAGGCGACGGCAGTTTTCTTCTTAAGTTTCTGGGGTTTTAGGATAATTTAATGTCAATGAGCTTAATGTGCTTACTTTTGCAAGTTGTTTAAAAAATTAACAAATCTTAACTACCGAAAGAATAGAAGACTCCATCTTTACTCAAAGTTGGAACACTTTCTCTCTCCATGAGTTGTTTTGACAAATCGGCATAGGCCTATTGCAAAACATACAATGAAACATTTCTTTGTCCAAGTAAGCAGCCCACTTACACAGTCTACGCGTGATATGTAAATTAAGAGACTGCCCGACACTGGCCTATTGTCAGGCAGTCATTCCAACCTTATAGAGCCGAAGAGCTTGATGTGTAAATTTTCTTGAAATTCTTGTTCACTACTTGCTTAAGTCTTGGATTATTGGATTTGGTTTTTTAGGATGTCAATTGCGCTGCATACTCCCAAAGCTTTTATAAATTTGTAGCATACAGGAGATGTTGGAGATCCTCCAAAAAGGTGCAATATTTGAAAAACATGTGCGGAAGATTCATGTTTCTAAAAAAGTTATTATTGAGGAAATGCCAGAATTTTGGCAAAATATGAAGACCTTAACCCACAGTACATTGTAAACAAAAAGTCAAACGTTGTGAGTACTTTTGTGCTAAAAATTGTCAAACTTTTCAATGGACGGGTCAAATTGCGTCTGCTACCATAAGTATTGCCAAGGCGCAAAATATAAATAGTGTCCCTCGCATTTCGTTATTAATATTGGAAAAGCTTAACTTCATAAGCAAAGCAAAATTTGGGTAACCGCAGTGTTGACAAAAGTATTATATCAAAGTCAAGAGGAGTCAAAGACTGAAAATGTGCGTCTAACAATATGCAAATCGCAATACAAATAATTATAATAACCCAACATGAAGAAGGACGTAGTTTTTTAATGTCCTGTTTATATTAAGGAACTCTATACGAGGTATTCGCATGCATAAATGTACAATACAAGGCACGTGCAAGAATTATGAAAAACAAAAATTGATTTATGTGAGTTCATCAAAGAAAGTTTTGTGACGTCAGCAATAAGGAAAGTTTTTATTATCATCTACAAGAAGCATTTAACAAACTTTTTTATGGAATTCTATGGCACGTGTATTTAACTCAAGTGTTACTTACGTCAAATAGATTTAGTGTAGAATAATGTACACTACTTCTCTTTCTAATTTCTCATGAAAATGTATGTAACTAAGAGTAGCAGACGCCGGAGACCCTCAAAGTAACATTCAATATGCAAGCCATTGGACTTCTGGGAGAGCTCTGAGCCGTGAAGGGGGTACAATAGTTCCATTTGGGTCGCAGTACATCTTTACACCCATTAATAATAATAAATAACATTCAATATGGGCGGTAGAACAAAATAAAGTTATACTTGCCTACATTTTGAAGATTAAAAAGCTTAAATAAACCAAACTTGAGAATCGAGATCCTTTTATGTGCCACGCCACCTTTTACTCCCAAATATGAGCCATTTTTCATTACTCTGAGCTGAGTTGGTATAGTCTTTGCCTTAAAACTTGATACTTTCGGTTTGAAATTCAGAAGAAACCAATTCTTTTTGTTTTGTTTTTTTGCCAATATAAATTTGGCTTATATGGTGATGGTAGAGGGTATCTCAAAATCGGTCTCACATTACCCTAACTTTCGCCATATTTGTAAAAAAAAATTTCAAGTTTATAACTTCTTAACGGCTAAACTGTGGCGCCATCTATAAGCAGCCAACAAAAACTATTATCGTTAGTTATGAATAAAAAACTGAAGCATACTTTTAGGCAGCACAAGCCAAAATATTTTAGAGTGACCTCCAAACTGTACAATCTTGGAACGCACGTAAAAAATTAAAACTAGTTTAATTTTTAATTTACAAAATAACGTTATAAAGGGTCATCAATCTTGAGGTTTTTTTTTTAATGGCGTTTTTTGATAAATCACGCGTGAGTACTGCCAAGTTGCCTTGTGTTTTTTATTCAGTTTTCGTACAATTTGTGGAACCAATTCTGTAAAAAATTTATTTCACGCTCCGGACCGTTGAATTGGTCACCAAGATCGTGTGATATCACACTACTAGACTTTTTCCTTTGGGGCTACGTGAAGACAAAAGTGTTTGTGGATAAGCCAGAAGCATTAGAGGCCAGCATTACCCGTGTTATTCGAACGCGTTATCGAAAATTGGAACATCCGTATGGACTACGACGCAGTTGCGGTGTACATTTGAAAGGGAATATTTTTTAAAAGTGAATGGCAAGAATGGTTCTTTCTATTGATTATTAAGATTTTCCGATTCATTTGAAATTTTTGTTTTTTTGCATTTAAAAAAAAAAAAACCTCAAGATTGATGACCCATTATATATCTAAATATTATAGTCATAGTCAATTGAATTTGGCAAAGCAAACCTTTTGGGCTTCTTTTGGATCTAGGACGTTTTGTTTTCGAGTTATAGCCATTTAAAGTCGGAAAAATAAACTTTGGCCGATTGGCTTAATATTGGTTCCTAATGTACTTTGAGACGCAACTGATAAGAATCCGGGCTCCTTTTAGCTCTAGGACGTCTAGCTTACGAGTTAACGCCATTAAAACTTTGAACGAATGGCTTTTTCTCTGGGACGTCTAGTTTTCGAGACGTAAATCTTGTCCGATTGGCTTCAGTCTTTGCTTTTACACTGGTTCCTTTTCATACTCGGTCGGGCCTTTGCACCTTTTTGCCTCATTGTTAGGGTTGCTCACGTTATTCGTACTTAAGAAAATAATTTAGCAAAAACAAAATACAGAAGTGGTTCACAAATATTCATTAGAAATTGCAAATTCAAATAAAGTGTAAAAAAACTGTTTCTTTTTAAGCGTTTTTAGTTTTATTATTAATATTCCTTGATACTTTGGAGACAACGTATCGCTCCTTCTCGAACCGTGCGGCGGAAACAAAAGTTCTCCCGAGACTTCTGTCAGCGGATATATGGCGAATTTTGTTCCAGATGGCAATGGAACGACTTTCATTTTATACTGTGCGCATCCATGGTTGGCTTGGGCGGCCTCTTATAGGCTTTGCACAGGATGTGGCCTATCCAGTTCCACTTGCGCCCTTTGATTTCTGCCTTGATGGAGAAGGAGTCTTTAGTTTTAACTCGTGAATTTTCATGAGAATTTTTTCAACTACATATTAATCGATCTACATTGAAAGCATTGAAATATCATTTTGATAAAATTTATTTAACTGCTGTTCCTCTGCCGCTAAACACGTATCGACAAACACTATAATACATTCGGGTCAAATACCCTCGAAATGATCTACAAACTGCCTCAACTGTTTTTCGTACTACTCCAAAACATGCGAAAAAAAAGCAACTCCACACATTGGTCGCGCTTGAAGTTAGTTCAACAAATTTGCATGTAATTTGTTGTGTTGCCACCGACAGAGCTCGTTGGGCTTTGCTGTGGCACCACAGGAGCTTCCACGGACACTCCATATGCATTTTTTTTTCTGCTCTGGTAGCAGAGATGCTTATCAAGGTGACAACAACAACAATAACAACAACAGTAACTCCAAATTGGCCAGACTTTGGCAGTTTTTGGGACTCACAATTCAGACCGAATTGGGTTCCTTTTTTTTGGTTCCTTTTGCTTATTTTGCATAATATCAAGTTCAAGCTGTGCAACGAAGTAACCTGATCTGTGGGCTGCCATTGTTACGGTTATTGTTGTGGCAGCTTCCTTCTGCATGATCATGTCTTTCATTTGGGCAAGTTGGCAAGCTTATTGGCCCAGTTGGCAGTACTTGACATGTTTGCCGTTTCTTCAATGTTTTGCATACATTTAAATTGGTGCATTTTTTGTTGGTTTTTTTTTTGGTTTCTGGTTAAAGTAATGCGGAAGCTCGAAACTTATTCAAGGTGTTTGTTTGCGAAGGTGTCAACTCTAACACATGATTGATGCGATTTTTTTAGATTTTAATCAAGCGAAAAGTTTATATTTAAGGGTATTCTAGAAAGGAGCCTGCCCCTTATCACACCTTAAGCAATAACTTTTTCACCTGCAGTTTATATTAAACCTTTTGATAGAATTCAACTTTTAATACACACGGCTAATTACGCCCCAAATATTGTTGCAATCACTGCTTCAATCAAAAAGGTAAAGAAAAATATAAAAATTTTTTATATTATTGCGCCGAAGTTTACATACTCTAGAAAATGCATAAATTATATTATGTACTTATAAAGTTATTTTTATGAAAAACTTCAAAAATCAAGTAATTTAAAAATTGGATTAGATGAGACGGCGGATGAAAAGCGTTTAAAAAAAAGAAGGAATTTCGGGCGTTCTTCAAGGAAAATGTTTTATTTTTTGTTTGTCAGGCTCACATAAGTCTACATGAAGCAGTTCACTTTCTAAAGATCTTTCCGATATGAATGACTTTTACATATGCTCAGGATATATTCAACGCCTAAATTTTGTTTGAAAAATTTCGATTATTTATCGAGTTATCGATAACTGCATATATAGAAAACTTTTTTTGAAGGACATAACACGAGCAAAGATGTTTAAAATTTTTTTTTTCAATGAAAGATAGAACTTTTTAAAGATTAAAGAACCGGGTCATTTTTTGAAGCGATCTTTTCAACATTGATCATTTTTTCACATGTTCGAGATATATTCACCAAAAAAATGTTGTTTGTAAAATTCCAATTCACTATCGAGCTATCGATAACAGAATATTTGTGTAGATTTTTTTAACAAGACTTATCTCGTATTAGAAGAAAGACATTAATAAAACATTTTATTTTCAGTGAAAGATACAAGATTTGAAAGAGAAAAAAATTAATTTTTAAATCTATCTTTACACTATTGATGATTTTTTAGTAGACTTTTTTTGTCATAAGCAAACAAATTGATTTGAACACTTTTTTTTGTCCGTAAAAGTTAAAACCTTGAGTTAACATTTTTTTTTTTAAATCAGATCTTATTTTTAAATAATTATATTTTTTTTTAATTTTTCATTAATTTAAAAAAAATTTTATTTTTTTTCACTTTTAAGTTTAGTAGTGATCACAGCTTTGATCAAAAATAAGAATGATATCTTTATATCTATACTATATTTCAAAAGAGGAATTTAAGCTGTTTATATTGGCAAGAACCTCTATCACATAAAATAATAAGTAAAAAAGTAAAAATCATAAAAATCAAACAGAACGACTTTTATATTTTCCAGATATATTTACCTTATAATTTTTTGACGTAATTCCGATTATATGTTGATTGATCGATAACTTTATGTATATTTAAAATTTTTTTATGGTTCCATAACATCTACGATTCTTACTCGATTTTAAAGATCTTAGCCTCGAAGTTTTCGTAAAGGAATTCTTTTTAGCTTAAAGCTTAAAATAATTGAAAAAAAATTTTTTTCGGGCAAAGCGAAAATTTTTCATTTTGAAAAATGGTCGAATATTACATTTTTTTCGACTCTCGTTGCTTTTAACTTCAATAATGTTTACTTAATCTGTAAAATATATCAATGTAAAGAGCACATCAATACCTTTCGATCTAATCATCTTTCCTGTCGATAAAAAATTTTGTTCACGAGATATTAACCCTCCGTCGGACACATATTTTTAAACCTTCAGACGGGTTTTTTTCCAAATCCAAATTTTTTTCAAAGGTAAACTTTTTTAAATCCTTTTTTAGTCCGTTTTAAGGACTTTTTGATATTTCTACTATACAGGGATCGATAGCCAATAAAATTTTAGGAAGCTATCTGGAAGCGCAAGTCGATATTTAAATTATAAATACTTTGGATTAACGGAGGGTTAACAAGTAACTGAAAAAAGTGCCCAAAAACACGTTTTTCAAAAAAATATCGAAAACGAAGATTAAGAAAGAAAAAAGGTTGTCATTTTCGTGTTTCTCGAGCCAAAATTACCCTAAAAAACACTTTTATACGAAGGTTCACTCGATAACCCTTAAATTTGTAAAGTAGTGTTATCGTGAACTGAATATTTAGGTAGTTTTTTCTTTTCTCATATACGGATAAGAACATTTGAAATTTTTTTGTCAATGACAAATAAAACTTGTAGCATCTTATAATTGAGGAAAATATGCTTATTTTAGAGATAGTCCTATGGTCACCAAAGTATTTAGTATCTTTTAAAAGCGATAAATAAGCATAGATCATTAGAATGAAATTCGAGTGTTAACTAAAGAAGGTAAAATTAAAAATATCTAAACGGCGATCATAGCCACGACAAAAGGTTTTCAATATCAACGGACACAAAAATCGATATCGATATAGAGCACCACTTTGATTGGACTGAGGACAAATTTTGTAATTTTGTTTAAAAACTTTTTCAATTGTTTCCCAAAAGTTCAGCTTTATAAGAACAATCAGAAAAACTCACCCAAATTCAACTCCTTCCTGTTCACGTTGCAAATTTCATTACAAATTTAAGTTACCGCTTTTTAAGAAATCGCTTTGGGAAACTGGGTTTCACGAACGTGCTGTAAAGAATGTTATCGAATCACAACAATCATTGGACCGCTTGTTCCCCAGCGCCACTTGGAAAGCAATTACACCTCATATGCACATAGCATGGGAGTTGGAAGTGCCAAAGTAAGTAAACCCGTTTACTTCTTTCCCTCCCTAAAGGCACTTAGTTGCAATTTTAATTGAAGTTCAGTTTCAGGCAAAACAATTTGAGGTCTGCAATTCGTTTTTTTTTTCTTTTTAGGAAAAAACTCGCTTTGCAGCTTACCTTGAACTTCACTTAGTCACAGTTTAGTAGAAAAAAAAACAAGTTGAAACTCTTAACTTACATGCAAATTGGGGCTTATGAGGTGATAATGTGTTTGCCCAACTACTGTGTGATTATATAGACTGTACTTAAAAATTTTACAGCTTTGCTTTATTAGTCCATAAGTAAAAATATGAACATAGTTTTTTGGTTTTATGTGGGATATACCTATTTGAGGGGATAGTAATTAAAAATTTTTTAAATATTTATGTTTTAATTTCAATGTTTTCACATAATATGTTATTCCTATGTTTTAGAAAATAATTTCAAATAGTAAGAAATTAACACTATTTCTATCAAGAGGTGTCAAAAGACACCTTTCAGACTTTAACTTAACATTACTCGCTTATTTTCATACTGTTCCCCACTTTTTTTTTTTTGCCTATTTAAAAAACCATAGAAATATTAATTTAGAAATATAACTTTTTTCCAACTCATCTTAAACTAAGATCTCTTGTCTACTGTACACGTACCCGGATATATGGCAAATTTTAGTAAAATGTTAACCCATTTACGACCCTATTCTTTATTGATGTGTCCAACAAAGCAATTAATGTACATGCAAAAAATGTCACGAAATACAGTGGGCGAGGCAGGTAATTTGGCAGAAAAAAAATCTTCCAATTTTTTTAAATTAAATGAAGAGCGCATCTATAGTATGCAAAATCATCAAAACTCCAAAAATTTCAAAAAATGTAATAGGTATATAAAAAAAAAATTTCTAATATTCTTTGTTTCCAAAGAACAAATGGAACGTTGCCTAATTCTTCATGGCTGCAATAATTTCAGAACTGATTCAAAAGAAATGTTTTATACAAGTAAATTATTAATATTTATAATTAATATTATATAAATTAATTTATATTGCCAGAAATATATTAAGATTTGCATTCAAGTAGACAAGTTTTTTATGTGGCATAGATTTCTTAGATCCTTTATATCTGTTCCCATGGGATCTATGTGCACTAAAAAACATAAGATTATGCTATATCTGTCTTAAATAATAATAATAAAAATAAATAATTTCTAAATTGTTGGTACACGTTAATTAAACATTAAGCTTAATAAAATCTTTAGTTAATAATCAAAAATGTTTTGAAACTTACCCAAAAAGCTATTGTAATAACCTATAAAATAAAAAACAAAATTAAATCAACTCGGCTTGGTAAAGGTGTGCATTGTATATTTTAAATATAGGTATGCCTTTGCTTTCGCAAATCAATTTAAAAAAAATTAAATAAAATATAAAAAACATAAAATCGCTTTTTTGACATTCAATCAAAATAAACAATAACTCAGAAAGAAAACGTGTTTTAAAAATTTTCCATAAATAATTTAAAAAAATATAGCTTAAACAAAAAAAAAAGGGCTTTAATAGTAAACGAAACTATAAAACAGAAAATACAATCGGCGAAAATAAGTGAAGCCACTTTTTTCCTCGACCTCTCGGATTTTGATGATTTTTACATATTTGGTACAGCTACTAGCCAATAGTAACCACGTCAAATTTTATTGCAAAATTTCAATTATTTATCGAGTTATAGATAACTGAAAATTGGGATTTTTAAATTTAAGACTTTAAGCCCAGACGAATAATGATATTGACGATATATATTGATAATTCCATGATGGATAAAATATTGAATTAAAACATTTTTTATTTTTTTAACGATTTTTTTTTAATTTTTTAACTTTTTTTTAAATTTTAAAATTCAAAAAAGATCTCCCACTCTTAACAAAGTTTTAATGCCATCTTATGCGAGTATATTCACTGCGAAAAACAAAAACAAAAATTTAGTAACTCCTAGAATTGTAGAAGTTATGTTTATTTTAGTGATGGCACCTCGCATGACCGCCTTACTAAACATTACCTTAAAAAATTACAAATAAGCCTCACTGCTCGAAATTGAAAGATAAAAGGTTCAAACTTGACATGAGTGTTCGTCTTGACATTTTAAGATAAGTTTTAAAAGTAACTATGAATGTCAAAACCCCGTTTTCAGATATTTAAGGTCAACGGTCACAAAAATCATTTTCTCGAAAATAACATTTTACCCGTGCTTTAACATTTTTCCAATTGTTCTTAAAAGTTTAAGGGCGTAAAATTCTCTACAAAATCGTTGTTAAACATAATTTGCTACAGATAATCGTTCTTAAGTGAACTTTGGAAAGTGGAGAGTGCTTTGATTCGGAAATGCCATTGGCGTTGTACTCTAAACACTTTATCTCGTGTTGAGACAGTTGTATGAAATAATGTTGCGCAACGATTTTGGCCCGATTCACTTATTTTTGCCAAATAATTGACAATTATATGTATTTAAAAGACTTAAAAATGGTTCTTACCTAACCTCAAAAAAAAACTCCTTAAACGAGGATATTTTGAAGTTCATGTTTTTCAAATTTGGGTTATTTGGAACTAGGATTCAACATGGTCCGAACACCGAACTCGAAAATCGATTTTCATTTGTGTGACTATGCTATTTATTTATGCGTGCTATAATGACCATTTGTCCCACTGTGCAACAGCAAAAATTTTGCATTAAACATGCAGCCAACAATAGACAGACAATACCGTCAGACAACTTTATTAGCTTAATTAAAACTCTTGAAAAGGTTCATCAAGCAGTCTAGTATTTTGTTTGTGTGTGTGTGTGTGTGAGATGTATCCATTGGATGCGCTCCATCACAGCTATAGAAATCTCTGTAAGAAATATGCCTTGAATGCTGGCAATTTAGCATGTTTACAGCTCTGCTGCTGCAAGACCTTCCTCAAGCGATCCCAATAATGAAAATTCAGCCATAGGCCACTCCACTGCTTGCTCCATAGCACGCTCTCAAGTCCACTTGAATGACGTTTTTCTTGATTGCAGTTAATTTTTCTTTTTCCTGCTCTCTGTCCAAAGACAAATTCTACATTTCAATCCCAAGCTTCCCCCTTGGTCGTTGTTGGAAAAACTGAAGAAAGACTTGAACAACTTGTGGCCCTATAGCAGACAAAGTCAAATTGAAGTTAAAAAATTTTGATTGTCTGTCGTCTTTCTGTGTGTTTGGCTGGATATGGGACATGAATAAAATGTGTATCTTTCTGTTCAAGTAAAACCTTTTGAGATAATTGAGAATATTCGGCAATACTACGAAAAACGAAAACGAACAATTTTATTCGGATTCGTTTTTGAGTGCTGCCGCCATCTACTCATGTTTGCCTTGATCTTTGTTAGCACAGCTCCACATATTTCGAAGGAAATTGTGCACAACTTTGCTGAGAGCCCTCTTACTAAAGGACAGTACGCAATTGGACCATAAGAATAAAAATTACGATACCAATTACTTTCTAAAATTGTGTGCATTTGATTGGAATATCTTAAAAAAGAGTAACAAGTTTCCTGCAATAAAACTAAATTTTTCGACGATAGTACTAGTAGTGTGCCGCTCTCAAAAATAATCTTATTTCTATTGAAAGAAAAGTTTGTGTCTAGTTTCAGGTCCGCATCTTCATTAAAGCATTTCAGCCAAAAAATTTATAAAGGGTGTTTTTTTAAGTGCGTCCGAATTTCAAACTTAAATACAACACAGAAAAATGAATGAAATGATCCCAAATATGGTTTTATTAGAAAGATAATTTCTTATCATTTCATATTTGAAAATGATCTCTGGCATGTAACCACCACGACTACGAGTTAGCGCAAACTGTCAGTCCAATTTTTGACCACATTTTTGAGCATTTGTGGCCGTATTTCAGTAATGACACGTTTAATTTTGGTTTTCAAGTCGTCAGTTATTGCTGACCTGTCTACATAAACCAACGACTTGACGTTTCCCCAATGAAAATAATCAAATCACACAACCGCGGCGGTGGTAGACCCATTACTTGAAATAACCTTCTCACCTAATTGAGTTTTCAGTAAGTCAATGGTTTCGGTCGCCGTATGGCACTTTGCGCCATCCTATTAAAATCAGAACTCTTCGACATCGATGTGACGTAAATTGGGAAACCAATATTCGTTGATCATCACCATTGACGGTAACACGTTGCGAACCGATAAATTTGGATTTTCCTCTACTCTGGGCCCTACAACAGCGATATTTTCTTCGGAACATGCTGTTCTCATTCTGGTTGGTGGTCGGACATCGTCGAATGTCAAAAGAGTTCGAATAAGATCAAAAACACGACGAATAGCTCTATTTTTAATAGATCCTATTAAAAAAAACACCCTTTATTTGAAACCACTGTGCCGATCGCACTCAGCAAAGATTTATGCGGCAAATGTGCATAGTAAAGCAAATATAACCCAACAAAATGGACCATCATGCCCACTTACCCCACTGATGCATGTATAACAATATTATGATGAATCAATTAAGTGTCGCTTGTTGAAGAGGACTTGTTTTACCTACGCAGAATCGAAGATCCCAAAGACTCCCCAAGAAACTTCCAGCAAGTGATCTAAGACAAACATTTTAAACTTGTTTGTTTTGACTTTGTGTGTGTATGCTATCAATATCCATTACATAATATGCGCATGTTGTAAATTAATTTTATGGAAACACTAACAACAACAAGCAGAAGCTGCCTCAGTTTGGCCATGGGGCAGTTATCTAATAGAGTCATAAAAACGTCAACTAAACTGTCATTCAAAGGCATTTCTATATTTATAAAGATTTACCAATAAACCGAGGCGCCTTGTATGGCAATTAATTTTTTGAGTCAGTCCGACAGCGCTGCAATTAAACGAAACTGTCAACAATTTATCTTACATGTTCGAGACGTGACTGCAACTTACCGGGAAGACATCGGAAATTTCATTTGCGCCTCCATAATTGGCCAAGACTAGGCTAGCCAAGCGAAGCTGGCTTTCGTGGTAATGAGCTTGACTGAAAAGTAAAAGGGTTCCTAGCGCACTAATTGGCACCAAATATGGTCGGAACTTAAGGAATTTCCCAGCATTGCACTGCAGAAATATGTCAAAATGTGACAAAATGCATGTAAGCTGCTCTCTTGGTAGGCAGAAAAGAAAGGTTAGGCCGATATATTCTTAAAGTCTTGGGGAAAAATGCACATTTCTGTTGCCAGTGCTCAAGCCCCTTTTAAGGTGTTCATTAGCTGCAGTTGCAGACCAGTTCGCAAATGGCAAATCGGTCAAAAGGGACAATGACCAAGACGTTGCAGCCAAAAATGGGCACCAAAATCTCATCAGTTATTGCCATTTTGGACAGACTGATCGTTATGAGCATTGTGAGCAAGATAATGATCAGAGACCTTGGACATGATCAGTTCAAGCGCTATCGATCACAGTTAATCAAGTGGGCCGCTTCTGCTGCTGCTTCTTCTTCACCTTTATTCATTATTCTGCTCTCTTTCGCTTTCTTTCGTTAACGGTACTACTAGCTGTCAACAAATTGAATGTCTGTCAAATTGCCCTTAAATGTCACATTTGTAACGAGGTTGCGACTTAAATAAAGTGATTTTCACTTGCATATTTTTAAACTTTTCAATTTATGTATGGTTTCCATTTAGTTGGAATCGATTACAATTGTCCAGCGTAAATAAGCCGGCAGTGAGATGCCCATGACTTTCACTAACTTTTGACTGCAACAGTTGCAGATGTTTGCCAAAGACAGGGTCCATATGGTAATTAAGTGATTTTGTTTACCAAAAAGGATTTTGCGATCTTTTAGGAAGTGGAATCACTTGGGCATATAACCACAAGAGAAGAGCGTAGGCTTAAAAAATTCGATGTGCACATTGGCGAAAAAAAATAAGTATACTCACTTTTATGAATACACTATTATTACATTTATTATGTACAAAGGAAATATTATATATTGATCCATTATAGAGCTATTAATATTGCGCAACTGTGACGTCATATGCTACAATGCGTGGTAAAATAAGAGAACCACGCAATAAATTTTGATATAATACATGACATTGAGTTAGTGTAAAAAACACCCCGGAAACCTTACCTTTACCAAAAATATCCAGACGACTCAGCTATGTTCGTCTGTCGTGTTGCTCTCGAAGATCAAGAGAGCTAGGAGCATGAAATTTTTCAAATTTTTGTAC
Source organism: Chymomyza costata (assembly GCA_018150985.1). Classification (NCBI taxonomy): domain Eukaryota; kingdom Metazoa; phylum Arthropoda; class Insecta; order Diptera; family Drosophilidae; genus Chymomyza; species Chymomyza costata. The sequence goes on from JAECWU010000174.1 coordinate 49,307, forward strand.
AATCAGTTGGGAACTTTGTGAGTTAGGGTCAATTATGAAGAAGAACCACAAAAAAAAACTGTTCCTCAGCTGTTTTTCACTATTTCTCCGTAGAAGTTAAAACTCTATAATGACCTTCCTCTTCATCATACATAACCCAACCAACAGAAAAATCTTCCGTGAACTTCGATAGCTATAGCCAAATATGAAGAAGCTGAAATAGGAGCAACCTATTGGCAGGCCCGCCGAGTGTGTGTGTGTGTGTGAGGAGGGATTCACGGAGTTTTCTCAGGGTGTTATTACTGTCGTAATAAAATTTTCTGAAATTTTTTTTTTTGTTGGATAAGTTTTTTTTCTATTGACGTATTTACAGAACTCAATGATTCAAGCTAAAGGTGTAATAGAGGGGCGGTACATTTTCCCCTCCGGGCCCGGATATGCTCCTTACGGCCCTGCCTATAGATAAACGTGTTTGTATAGAAGGTAAAGTCAGCGGCATCGGATATACAGTCAATCAACATATGCTTTAAAATTGGCTCACCAAATCGGATGAACACTGTAGAAAATAAGAATAGTTCAGGGCATAGTAAGGTTGGTATGATCCGACTGTAAACGTCCTGTGGGTTGGCATACAAAGCATGCAGGGTGCAGAGCCCCCTCTTACTTTTGACATGATTTCATAATTTTATACTCCGATTGGATCAAGGTTTTACTAGATTTCTCATGGGTTATCATAACATCGGATTGGGATTGAGACATGTCTGTGCATTTGTCTCACAGTCAGTGAAAATTTATATTTTTTGATCATACAAGAAATTGTGTTTTTTTTTTCTCATATTGATAAGCTGAATACTTGAAAAAAAAAACCCAGCACTCAAAGGTCATAACATAACCTCCAAAAACCCTACAAAACAAGGATTTAAATGTTATCTCAGAAACCTGGAGTGCTGGGATTTTTTGACGTCGGATTCAGACTCAGTGAACCCAAAAATATAAGTACATAACTATAAAAAACTGTTTTAACACTTCCACAAAAAAAAAAATTGATTTTTGGTTTCGGAAGAGGGACTATGTTTACTATATATACTAGAAATCGAATTAATGTCAAAAAAATCCAGCAAGTCATGGACCTCGGATACAGCCTTGGTAGCTGTGGTTTTTCGAACCTCGGATTACCCCAAGAAATTATATTAAACGCATTGCAACCTATTGGCCAACTGTCTGAAGAGGAACAATATACTCAGAAAAAGCGTTTTAAAGAAAAAAATTGCAATAAAGACATTTTAAATATGATCTTTGTAAGCTCAGTTCAGTAGATCTCGAATTAACAATATCACGTGATCTGAAAACGGGGTTTATATTATTTTATCTTATTATTTTTTAATTTAAATTTCGATTTCTTTTTTAAAAATACGTATTTCTTAAACAAAGATGTATAATATATACGAATAGTGGTAAACATTAAATGCAAAAAGTTATCCATTGAGCAACTGTGACGTCACGTATCACAGTGCGCCATATATGTACGTATAGTATTGTGGAGTAAGGAAATTAAGTATGTATTGTAAAGTGTAGATGTACATATTTGAACTAGACTAGTCTCTAGCTTAATTTCTTAATTTCAACTGACCAAAGTGGATGTAATTGTGGCGAGTGTCCGATGTCTCCTTCTCCATTTTACCTTTAGGTACAGAGCATAAATACTTTATTTGTCAGTTAAGTGCGTAAAACAAACTTTTCTAGCAAATCAGTCCTGGCTATCGAATTGAATTAAATCCGATCCAGTTTCTAGTTAAAATCGATTGAAGCCAATTCGGTATCCAGAGCACCCGAACACAAAATGGCATAATTTGTACTATCAAGGTATAACTGCTTGAAATACTAAAAATCAATTATCTTTTTTACATTAAAAGCTATATAAACTAATTAACTCACAGTGATAAGCTTAAAAAGAATAAACTTCAACTGCTAACTTCCACAGCAATGGCCGCCTTCTAAAAATTTATAAGACAGGACCAGTCATAACCAACTGATATCCCTTTGGTAATACCCATTAAGTGCAACTTTTCTACACTCCCCTCTATTGCTAGCTTCAAGTCGACTACTTAAGCTTATCTCACTTACTAGGTAAAAAGAAAAAACCCACCATGAGAACACAATTTTAGCTTGTTAAGTGATTTGTCTAAAATTAATTAAATTGAATATTTTATGCATGGAATGCAATAAGCCAGACAACAAAATGTGGCAACACGCAACCAGGCCAACAACGAGCAACTGCAGCCAGTCCACAAGACGCATAATATCGAGGCACAAGTACTAAATGGAGTTTAAATTAATGGCTTTTCGGTAGCACAAAAACAAGAGTGGCCCAAAAGGTTTAGAGCAGGACACACCAGCTCAGGACTAATTGGAATTGGTGTAGGAGTGTAGTCGGGGCACGACAGTGGCGTCTATGCAGCGCCAACCGTCGATTGCTAATCAAAATATTTAAAATAGTTTGCCCCAGGGAATCAAGCGAGTAGCCCATGTAAACAAGCCAACTGTCTAAAAATAACAGCAAAGGATGAGCCGCCAGATCAGGGTTGCCAATTAGACATTGCCTGTTGCAACGGCCCACATAAATAAACTATGCATATGGGCAAGTCTTTCAGAAAACAGACATCAATTTGAAACGGATAGCAAATTTTTTTGTAATTCTATGAAGAGTACTGGGTTATACCGGTTTTGGGATTAAAGGCTCATTACGCAGAATGAAAAATTTCGCACGCAATGAAATACAACTTCATACAAAAAAAAATAAAAATCCCAAATGGGATATCTCAAATGGGTTTTTGTTTTATATTAATATCAGCAAATTTTTTAAAGTTTTCCATAAGGATGAAAATATAATTTTTTAAAGTTTTCCAAAAATAGGCAATAACTACAAAAGCTCATGAACTATGGAATAACTAGAATGTTCACTTTGTAGGGCAGAAAGGCAAAAAGTTAGAAATGCAGAAGTGTCCAACAACATTTTGCACTAAAAAATACTGCATTTGATGACTCTTGCCTACAAAAAAAAAGGGCACTTCTGCCCAAAATTTAAAAAAAAAACAATAACTACCCCAGTTTTTTTAAGCTGTTGAAAATCTTTCTGGTATTTACTGCTTGTAGAGTGATAGATTAAATAGCTGTTTGGAAACAATGGCCAAAAGTACGTAAAATAATTTTTTTATTTTAATTTATTTTATTTACCATCATCAAGATCAAAAAAAATTAGAAAAGTGTAATCAAAAGAAAATGACACAAAAAATATTTTCCCCCACCCTCTGAACTTGCTATAGGGAATCAAGCATATATAGGAAGTTCGACTGTAGTACTTGACAATTCAAAATTTTGAAATATAAAATAATTTTTTATTTTCACTTTCTTCGATTTGTAAAAGAATCGCCCATATAAATGTATAGAGTAAATTCATTTGCCACAGGCCGACCATTTATTTCATAATATTGTATTACAATATGCAACTAAACGAATACGCTTAATCATTCTGACAGCGCAACAGAGTCTTTAAAAAAAGAGAGCCGCAGACTACATCAGAGGTAAGGGCAACTTGGGTTAACACATATTGCATGTAATCGCGCATGCGCGACATGCCCCAACATCTGAAGCGGCAACTTTATATGAAAATATTGAAAAAAAAAAAATATTACTTTTAATGCACGATGCATTGATTGCCCCATGCCACGCCTTCTTCTACTGCGTCTTCTTTCTCTTCTGCCTACTCTGAATGACCTACTAAACGCATTTATTTTTTTTTCAGTTGGTTTCTGGATTTCTTCACCGCCCCGCAGCAAAGGCGCTTTAAACGTCACGCAACATTGGAGTTTGAGCTGGGCGTGCTTTGGCATTTCCCTTTCGTTCGTTGGGGACTGAGACCCAAAGACACAGTTAAATATATTTATTAATACTCTCTCAAGGTGCGCTAATTTCAGTTATTTGATACTATTATGATTTTGGCAAATTGCTTTAAAACAAGTTTATCTATTTTGGGTATAGACTAGACCACACAAATTGGACGTGAGCATAATGATGGCTTGAGATTATATAAGAGAGTATAAAAAAGAATATTAGTAATTGGATTGCAAATTAGATTGGAAAAAAAAATATAAAGGATGAAATGCCAGTTTTATAGGTCAAGGTTATAGTCTGGTTTTTTCCTTCCTTCAAGGACGGCAGGGCAGAACATAAGTTCCCTTAAAAAAAAAAAAAAGGCATCGACTCTTTTGCCGATATGACGATGTCTATCTATTCCTTAGAGCAACTAGGTTGGGGTATGCAGAAGAGCTTAAAATATCAGGATTTGCTTAAATAAAGAAATTACCATACACATGTCAAGTTTGTCAACTTAAAGTGTTGTCCAATATACGCTACTTTCTTGCTCCTGTACAATTTAGATACCAAGCTGGGTTCTTTACTTTGAAGCTACATAGATTTGACGTGCACTTTGCTTTTTGAAAACCCCATAAAAAGAAGTCTAACGGCCCAACCATCATCCAAGAGCTAAAAAACAATGTCACCTATGAGATACGTACCATTGAAATGTCGTTTTTGGAAAATGTTAAGCAAAAATTTTACCATCAATGTTGACCAACTTGGTTAAAAATAAAATTTCCTTATTTTAACTTAAACGCCAAATTTCAAAATAACAAAACTAGGAAAGAAGAAGCACAAACTTAACAACTCAACTTTTATAAAAACCAAAAGGAGTTCACGCTTTAGCCTGTTGCGTATTTGCACAACTCCTCAGCTTAGCAGCATGCGTGAATACCCTTATTGCCAAAACTGCTGTATCGAGTCATACAGACATGGCTATATTTTTGAAAATTACATTTCAAAGTAAGTATACAAGTAATGCACACAAAAAACAGATGACAGAAATAGTATAACAGAGATATAATTAAAATGAAGACAAATTTTAGATAAAATTTTAAAAGAACATAACTCGAATTTAAATAGCCCAATCAAGGGCTATGCAACAAATGCATTGTCTCATTAATGATATGCCTAACCTTTCTGGGTCTCCACTGCTGGCAATGCCATAAACAGTGTAAACACATTCATCTTCAGCACATAGATCTCCAAAATCTTGAATTTCAACGAGTGCACTGTATCAACTCTGAACACTTGACCATTTAAGTTCGTGACCTATGACAAAAAAATACTACTATTTAGCTTTTTTACTCAACAAGATCCAACCCAGACATTTGCGCTTCCCATGGCACTCAAACTCAATTCAAACTCACACTCAACCTTCAAAAATTTAAAAACCAAACCATTTTTCATTTATGCGTAGACACAACCTGCCCCAAAATTTATGCCAAGCCATCTATAGAAATAATATCTAGAAAAATTCTGAAAATTATAAAATTATGCATAAGGAATTTATAATCAAAATGACAAACATATTTTTCACTCTCCCATGGGCCCAGGGTATGGAACTTCTTGAGCAGCCAAATAGTGACCAACCAGGACCACCCTGTGCGCATGAAATATGTTTACTAATTTTCAAAAGACTTGCAACAACTTGATCCGACGCCTGTTGACGCCTCTTGTCGCTGGTTCCTTTGTTGTTTTGAAAAATGCCTCCAAGGGTTCCCTACAAGTTTACGACCTTTTAAGTGCTGTGTAGCGCATTTTGATATTGACACTTGATCGGGTCACGTAGAGTACACAGAATAAAAAAGGTTAGAACTTTTGGGATTTTATTATATGCGGCTTTGAAAAGACTTACTAATTAGAGAGTTTGATGGGAAATTAATAGGATTACGCCCCAACGTTTGAATATAGTAAAATTAAGTTATAATTGTGGGTTCTGCTGCGCATGTCTTAGGTTCTAAGTGAAGAGATTTCAAAGGAGGCGAATGGTTTTACAGCTAGCAATTATCATGACTCCAAACGGTTGGTAGGGGTTTCGTTCGATAATGCGTTAGAATTTTTAATTTAGTTGTAGCGTTTGTAGGCAAGGGAATACCAAATATAATAGTTAGATAATCTTATTGTGATTTTTTTAAAGCTTAAGAAGTACGTCTAGTCTTTTGCAATAGATAGAGATTTTATTTGAAGTTAAGCTTTTTAGGCAGCATTGTGAATTTTTAGGCATTGTGAATTTCGATGGGAGTAACTTTGAAATTTTGTTAGACGAAAAAATGTTAGTTCGGTGCTTTTGTTTTGATTTTCTCTTTCGTAATGATGAATTGCAACGCTGACGTTGTAAGCAACAGACACGAAATTGACATCGGCTCTTTTTTTTTGTGGTAGCTATCAAGATCAAAGGTTTTAATGAATCCACAGAAGTTGCTATGGGTTTTTCGATTCCATTTTAGTGACTCCGATTCGAAATTAATTTTACCATTAGTTTTATGAATCTACTTTTCTACACTCTGCAGGTGGGGGAGGATATCAGATGATACACCGATCCCCAAGTTCCCTTAAGGATCCTTAAGTTTTTGATCACTTACAACTGTTAGAATGATTGAGACGATGAATATCGAAAAGTTTGTACATAAAAGTATCTGATGATAATATTATCTTTCTTTTTTGTTTTTAGGGAAAAAATTTCTTTAATAGGACATGTCTAGGCAAAAACTATGAACAACTCTTATATTGTAGTCTATTGTAACGCCTGTCACATCTTCATCTTTTTGGAAAGAACTTGTTTATAAAAAATCATCTAGGTTAAGTCGTTACTTCTTCTTCTCGGGCCAATAAAACCCAAACGGTCCTCAGCCCGATGAAGTACATTTCATTGAATTCGAGTTTTTACATGGGTGGATTTCAAGTCCTACGCTTCAACCTGATTTAAGTGTTAGGAACCCGCAGCGATTGTCGAACGCAGCGATTAGCCGACAATCCAGAGAGAACAACGAAGAGGTACTGCGTCGGCTTGAGAAGAGTAGGGTGTAGGATCGTGGATTTGGACTCCCCAAAAAGTTGGATAAATGGTTTGAAAGTCTTCGCGATCTCTGATACATACCTATACACTTTGAAGTAAACAATGCAATCAGACACTTTGCCTAGTGTACTCTTCCACAATCTCTCCTAAAAAAAAAAGTAAAGTCGTTTAGGTTTAGTAATTTTTAGCTTTAACTCCTGAAAGTCCCATCTGATTTAAATAAATCTATCATTCAGGAGAGGCTAATGAAAAAGAATGGCTTAGTGGGAAGTTAACTTGCTACATAGAAAGGTTTGGGAGAGATTGGCCAAGAACTGTTGCAGGGCACTTGGGTGTGACATGATTTAGCCAACTACTTTTATCATCCTAATCATTCTGCTACAAACTCAATCAGATCTTTTTCTTATTCCTTCCCTACCCATGATCATTTCCCAAGAGGGTGCCAATAGTAGAAGGCTTGCCAGTAAAGCTTATTTGGACACTTCTCCAGACAATCCGCTTTTCAATTTACAGCTCTTCCTTCCAACTTAAATTCTAATCTATAAAAAATTTAGCAAGCCTTGAACCTGCTGATCTTTAGCTATAGGTCTTGCTTACCTCTCTCTTGCACTCGGTAAATCCCAACCTAACCTATATATTCAATTTTCCTAATAGCTGCCTTCTAATCAAAACTAAGGCATCGGATGCAGCCCACCAGAGCTCTAGGCGCAAAACCAATTAAGAACAGAATTTAAAATACAAAGCAAGTAACTTAGTGCCCCAGCAACAACAACAACAGCAAATAAGGAAGTCTCAGAAATTAGAAAAAAAAAACGATTGCTGGTGAAGATCAGCAAAAAAAATCGTCTGGCAGCAAATGGAAAACAAAAAACCAAATAAAATCAAATGAAATTTACCGCCAATGCCACCATGGATGCGGGCGCGTCCAACTTTGGAAGCGCCAAAAAACAACAGAAACCACTGCTCCAACAACAACAACAACAAATGGCAAATGGTTAAATACAATTCATGGCGCTCACGAACGGAATTTAAATTATGCCCAATTAGAGTTAGGTGGCAGCTTGGGCGCACACAATACTCGCAACTGAATCTGGCAGCACTGTGCAGCAACAAGCGTTGCAATGTCTTTGGGGCATTCACTGCTTGGTGGACAGTTGGTAGGCGGCGTTGTGGCCTGTCTTTTTGGGGGCGTTCCATGTGAGGTGAGCTCTGTTTGTGTTCCATGCTTAAGCGCCAAATTGATTTCAATCGCCCATGGGGCCTGTAGTTGTTATAGTTTATGTTTGTTTCTTCTGGTAGTTGCCACTTGGTCAATGCCGCTCTTGTTGTTCTGGTTACTCAAATGTCTTCCAATATTTTTTTCTTGTTTTTGATGGATTACGCGTTGACAGGCTTTGTATCTAGTCCTGAGTCCGTCCCAATGCTGCCAAGCGCCACTGCTTGTATATTCATATGTTGGGATCTGCCTGTTTCTGCCCTGGCATGGATTGCTCTACATTGGTCTGTGTGTGTCTGGGAACTGGTCTTGTTATGTAAATTGCTGCATTTTGTGGGTGAGTAAGTTACAATTGCCCAGTCCATGGGAGTGCTAACAAGGCAGTTTATTTTAATGTTTAGCTTCCAGGAATTTTGTTTTTTTTTTCAGACATTCCGCAGGCAGCGAAATTAATGATGGCCAAAATACCAAGGCGGCAGTGTATTGTGGTACTCTAGGGGAGCTGATTGTTTCATTAGTAAATTGGAAATTCTTTGTAAGTTGGGGCTGATCTCTTCTACTGCCATAGAAACACTTTGTGTGTATATGAGAATTGTGGGAACATATCATTTTTGTGGTTATGAATTTTTAGAAATTTTTTTTTTATTTTGTTCATTGGATCATTCTCTCATAAATCAATCCATTGCGGCAAATAAAACTTTTTTAATTCTTTGTAGTAAATTTTTTTGATTAGTTTTTTAAGCCACCAAAAAAAATATATTTTTGAAAAACGCAAATAAAGAGCTTTCATTTGATACCCAACAAAGCATCATTACATACAAATATTTTTAAGCCAAGACTTTGTTTCCTTCAGAGGTAACCTTATTTAATTTAGTGTGACGTCATATGGCCTATAACCAGCGGCCGCTCCAGATGTTTCCAACGATACATTATTTGTCCGATTATCAAAAGCAGTTTGGAAGTTACGTATGAACAGATAAACATTCAAAATCGAAACCTCACTTTCGCTTCACAGTGGTTAAACTTATATTTTTTTTCTATTAATAAAAATACAAGTTTTGTGGTTTTGAATTTGAGAAATTATGTATAGTTCTCGTGCATAGAAAAAGTTTGTCGATTTATATTTAAATTCCACCCCTGTGCTGAGAATTTTTCTGCCCTTGAAGAATAATTCAGTCTAACTCCTGAAAATCAAAGCTACATTTTCGCAAAATTTCAGTTTTCAAATTCAACTCTTTTTGGCTTAATATCTCAGAAGACATATAACCCCTTGATCATGAATCCTCGCCAGATATATTAAAAAAGCTTTTATCTTTGGCGGTCATGGGATCTCGGTGTACGTTGAGGCCCGACTGGAAGCATCCCAAAAACTTAAGTTAGTTACTAGGTTAGTAACCGTCCGCCAATCACTTCCTGAAATCCCTTGCTAAACTATTATCTTCAAAAAAAAGATCGTTTGGTAGTACTTAAAAGCAAAGATGCTGACTAAATTCTTCTATTCTTAATGAGAATTAAAACTTCTAGTCTTAGTATCCGCATCATTTTAGTATTTATTTTATTTATTTACTCCGACAAAAAAAGGAAGTTCCGTCAGATTGCAATTTAGTCAGCTTCTTTTTGTTTTCCTCGCATGGGTTCCTCAAAAAGACTGCGATCATGAAGATCCTTTCGTACCCAGATATTAATTAAAAAGACTTGTCCGTCGTTCGCGTATGATGGCAGTAGGATCTTTTTGTTCGTTGTTGACCTACGACTGGAAGAACTGATCCTCAAAACTTAAGTTTGTTTCAGGCTCTGCACACCAGCGCTGGGCAGCCACAGAGAATATGTCTGGTGGTTTCATCGTCTTCGAAACAGAGTCTACACTCAGAAGCATCCGATAGGCCCAATTTCTATAGATGGTACCTTACAGTGTGGTGCCCAGATAGGTATGCTACCAGGAGTTTTAAGTCCGTTCTGCCAAGACCTTTTGTATTGATCATATCCAGAGGTTTGACAGGCGCTTGTGCTTTTTGCAGCCCCGGTAAGGAGAGCCAGTATCTCCAAGTTATCCTGCAGCCCATTTCTTTACCAGGGTCTTGATTGTGGACCAACTAATAACACAGAAAGGCGCAGCAGATGTAGTCGGGGCGGACGCACCCTGTCGTACTAGATTATTAGCGATCGCGTTTCCATCTACTCCTGAGTGTCCAGGTAGCCAACATAGCACGACTCTGTTTAGGTAAGATAGGAGTTGGAGGTAGTAATGGCATTCTTTAACCAACCTGGAGGAGACGCTCCATGATGATGGTGCCCTGATAGCAGCTTGGCTGTCTGAATAAGTGCAAAATGTTTTCTCCCCTAATTTCCTTGTGAAGGATACCATGGGCGCAGATCTCTATGGCATGAATCTCTGCTCTAAAGACGCTGGGCCAAATGCCCATTGCAATAGAGATCTATTTGGGACAGCTTATTGTAAGACATTGGGATCTGCATAAGGGAAGTAGCAAGAAATCAGAACCGCTTTACCAAAACAAGATAAACGTCATTTACTGTAGCGTTCAAAGACAATTATCCACGCTATAATCCACCATAGGAGCTGGTAATACATATACATAGACTGCGTGCCAGTATAATCATTTTGTTTAGCCCCGACCAAAGGAAGTTGTCACTCAAAATCAGTTCAAATTGAAAGCAAAGCATTACCCGCACTTATGTAAGCATATGTTTTTTCCTAGAAACCCTAAGAACGCAGGAGCAAACATTTCCAAGGACAAACCGTGTCGCTGTGTCGACATGCGCCAACAATTTGTTAACCATCATTTCAATTAAGACACATAAATCAAGCACAAATCGGGATCACCATTATCGTCATGAACCTTGTTATCCGCACCATAGAGATTTTCAAGTACCTTGCGCACTTAACCATGTGCACAACCTACGCAACCTCAAGGAAATGCGATGCCCGAGATGCCGAGAAGCATCCCGAGCACAAACCTTTTTTTTTTTGTTTTTGTTTTCAACTCGTTCAGATTCGTTTCATTTTGCGCCGCCTGGTCATGTGCCGGAGTAGGCATATATATACATACATATGTACACATGCATATGTAAGCGAACCAATTTAAACGGCGCAGCAGACAAAGAGCGACTTAATCCTTGTCATGCCGCGCAGTCGCCAAGGCAGCAACTGTTGGGAGCTCGTTTAGGAGTTGGCCCTGGCACTGAGGGCCTCGTGAAACTGCTGTTTCACGCTTCGACAAATGCCCTTTGTGCTCTGGACTGTGCTGGACTGGCTTAAGTGTTGAAGTGCAGCGGCAACAAATTGCATCAGATACATTGGCAACTTGCAGATACATTCGAGCCAGGCAAGCAACTTATTGGGCCAACGAGCTGTATTTATGTTGGGGCTCACATTCAAGTTCGCCAAAGGGCACACGATTGAGTTGCAAATAGCTGCGGGTAACATGAAACGTGCGCCACTGTTAAACACTCTTAAAAGATATTCAAGTATCTTTCAGATACATTGCTTAGTTAGACAGACGAGCCGGCGTTAAGTGACGCATTTGCTGCGGTACTCAAAATTGCGGCCTACGGCACGTCACCTGCTGTGTCATGCAGTTACACTTGAAATGCTGCCAGGATAACAAAAGCACCGCAAGGATAATGAAAATTACCGTTTAAAACAAAGATCGAGGGGCGCTGCAACTGACTATAAGCTGTCAAAACGGAATTTAAGACAAACAATAAAGTGTAAAATGTGCCGCAAAGGAAAGCAAGAAGAAAAAAAAAACAAGGCATAAAACACAGGGCGCGCTTGAAGTAAAGAGACCAACAAAAACCCGGCAAAAGGTGCTAGAGCCCAAATATTTTATCTATTTGCGTACCGGAAAATCCCAATAAACCATGGCACGGCTTCTAGGCTTCATACCCGTTCGAGTAGTTGTTGTACCTGCAAAGTCAATGACAAAAACAACAAGCAACAGGTAAACGATGTTGATGAGCACGATATGCAAGAGAGCGAAAGATCGAAGAGAGTGCGTGACGTAAGAGAAACGAGTGCTAGAATAAAATCAATTTGTGGAACTTAAGTTTTGATTTTTGTAAACAATGTTTGAATTCCTTAAGTATTGATAAGAGCTGTTTATGAATTTCAGTTACGGAAAAAGGTTTTTTTATATAAACTTGTGCATTCTAGAAGGTTGTAATGCCCGAACGTGGCGTCAGAAGGGGTAATATTGGAAATGAATATTCAAAATGCTAGAGACTGATATTGGACATACTATATTTTTAATTTGCTTATAAAATGATATATAATGGTATGGTATATAAAATTTAAAGTTGCTCTAATTTACTTTAAGTCATTTGGGATTCACACGACTTTTCAACTTTTATAGAAGCATGGGATAATTTGAACAACGAAACAAGAAAATCTTCAAGCAATATGTTTGAACCTTTCCCGAGTTATGAAAGTACATACATTTAACACGTCTTCGTATTATTTTAAATATGTTGTAGAGGATCCCTAAAATCTTGAGAATCGACATATTTGAAATCTCTCATAATTGCTATAGGTCAGAGTTTTTGAAATTAATAATATAAGACATACATATAAGAAATTTCTACTGTATACGTATATTGAAGATGATTGAAACCCTGGAATGATATTAAGCCCCAACATAGCTTTTCGGCAGAACGAATTCTAAAATTTGAAAACTAATTAAAAGAAAGTTCACTTGAAATTCTGGGGTTTAGATCATTAAGAGTTTGGCATAATTTTTTAAAGGCGTAGTGTGTCTGAGGCCCTATGCTCCAGGGGGAGATACTGCAAAATATGCAGATGATGATGTTATTTATCTATGTATTCAGTGCTAATGATTCAATTTTCTTTACTGATCGATCGGGATCTGTGAACCTAAGTCATGGACGCATGAGCAGTACTAAGGACTTCTTGAGTAAGAGCAGTAAAAAGGATTTTTGTGGTATATATTTATAAGGCCATACATTTTTTTAACCTGGTAAAAAACTAACTAATAGGGAGGTATAAAAGTTAACATATTTGTTTGAAGTCAAAAATAACCACGTAACAGCCCCTTGTAATTCTTCTACGGAGCTGTATCGATTCCACGTAAAGTCCCGCTTCAGCCAAGGAAAAAGGAAAAAGCTCAGCGGAGCCGATTTAAACTGTAGGGGAGGTGAATCCGAATTAAATGCTCGGATTCGTTTTCCGGAGCACGATTAGGAGCCGATTGGGTATCTAGCATAGGTCTCCAACACTCTACCAACACACCTTAGTGAGCCTTGTACTTTGGTTTTCGGAGTTTGCTTCATTCTTACATATATATTATTATTCGGTCGATTATAATAAAGTTCGGTGAAAATCAAAAGTTTCTTTCCCGCACTTCCTCATAAAAACTTAAGCTTTAACATTTTTAGAAAATAGAGAAATTTAAACAAGCGCGGATCCATGATTTGGTCAAAGGGGGGTTTTTCACTTCGAAGCGTATATATATCAGAGGTCACAAATACTGTCAACCCATTTTTCCAACTTTTGGAGGGTGGTCCGGACCCGAAAACCCTCCGAGGATCCACCACTGGATTTAAAGATACTTGGGAGTGGCTGATCACCTAAGATGTCCAAATGTCAAGTTTGGTTATTTTAGCTCTTGTGGTCTCTAGGAACGGTGTGCTCATATAGACGGACAGACGGTCATGTCCTTATGCATTTTTTTTTGTCCTTAAAAAAAAAGTAAAATCATATTTTTTTGGAATAAACCCATAATGCATTAAGTATAAAAACTAAAATTTGAATTTCACTATTTTTAATAAGGATCAATCTACGTTTTTTCGAATCGTTTAATTTTTACACTGCTATACCCATTGATGTCGTAATGCTTCCAAAATTTATGCAACTTGAGGATGAAAAAAGGCTTTATCGGTTCAACTGTTCGTTTGTTTTTTTCGTTGTTTACTCTTCTTTTGCTAAGTTACCTTAATTGGGAGGCGGCCTCGACAGCCTAGCGGCAGTGCACTAGACTATCATCCCAAAGGTTGTGGGTTCGAATCCCGCGTTAAGCCATGGTCCTGCACTTTCCACTTTTCCTATTCCCCAAATTTTTCCTGTCTGTTCTACATCCTTATCACTTAGCTATTTTTGGCCTAAGTGAGTTGGGGCGCTAAATTCCAACTGCCGCCCTAACCTACCTACCTACCTACCTACCTTAATTGGGAAAATCTGTAATAATCTTAACTTTATGGGTAATCAAATACGTTAGTGCCTAAGAACCAATTTTGAACATTTCTTTCCTTCCAAATTTTGTAAATTGTCTTAAAGCTAAAACATAAAGTTGTTGTCATTGCACTTACATATAAACGTATATATAAACGATTGGTTCAGGAAAGTAGGGTTTAATTTTAACCTAGCTTGAACCCTCTTAGAAACATTTGGCAGCAGTTAAAACTTTGTCTAAGTGGCTCCAATACCAAGTAGACACATTTGAGTGCAAGCTTAAGCTTAAGTAGAACTCCGTTCTGAATGAAGCCAAGAACGTACAGTAGTTCGAGAAGCATGGAGAGCCATTAATAGTAAGTTTATTTTTAAGAAAATAGAGCAAGGGTAGCAAAGTACGAACCAAAGTTCCAGGGAACGATCATGAATTTGGCGTGAGAACGCCGTGAACGCTGAATTTTTCAATAACTTGATCAATTGAGGTCACTTAAAATCAATCGTTTTGCAGATTTCCATCGCTTGACTTGATACTACAATTGCAATCCTTAAGAACTCTAGAAATAGGCATAGAAATTGAAATGCGGAGAGGCTTTCAACACTTGATTACTAATCTTAGTATTATAACTATAACAATATATAGTAATGCTTCAAGCTATAAAGCAATCAATATTTGTTCCATAAGGAAAAAAAAAGTCATCTTCAAAACGCTTTTCCATTGAATTGTTTTTTTTTACAATTCTCACTACATTGAAGTCAGTTGCAGTCGAAAGAGCACAGCACAAGAGTTCAATGCGATCCACAATCGAACCCACAAAGCAGCCAATGCAACAACGATTGCCATGCTCCGAGCAGCCTTTGGTGGCACGAACAGTCTGCGCATTCGTAGTCGCATCAGTTTGGGTTTGACGGTCGTTTGCGTAGGACGCAATCCGCGCGAGAAATAAACGTGATCGAGAACGTGCAGCCGATAGAGATAGATACGTCGTTTAGTGATAGCTTATAATGCGAATTTATATTATATATAATGCTTTTTATGAGTGTGTCATAAAATTAATAATCAATTTAATGCGAAATCTCAAGTGAATAACAAGAAATCAAAAGAAAAGCGTATTAAATTTTATGCAATAAGAGTGCAAAGAAAAAGCGGCTGCAAGTGCATCAATCTATTTTCTTATATCTTGCGATTTATTTGTTTTGCTTTACTTGCGGCGAGGATATACGAAAATAGCCTGTAAGAAAATTTTCACGCTGTCACAGCGACAAATGCGGGAAGTGAGAGAAAAGTGTGAAATGCGCAAAAATGTTGCAAGCATGAAAGCAGCATCAGCAGCCGCAAACGAAATAAGATAAAGTTAGTCAGACAAGTGCAGAAATAAATCAAAATAAAAATAAAAAAAAAAAATATTTGCATATGATGTATAAAAGGCAAACAAAAATAAAAGAAATTGTCAGTGAGTAAAAATAAAAGGGCCGCAAAACGCAACGTCGCCTCGTCTGACAAGCGGAAATCGTAAAAAAAAAATATAAAAAAAATACTTGTAAAAAAAATATTATGAATGAAAAATTCTAAGAAATTTTTTTAAGCGTGTGTGCGTGCAGTGTAAATGAAAAAAAATTAATAAAATAAAAAAGCAGCAAAATATTTTCTAATAAGCCTTTAAGCGCCATTATTTTCAATGTCAAGGCATTACGCATGCAAAGCTGTGTACAGTGAATAATCTTTGAACACAACGAAAAATGAAAGTCAAAAGGCTTCAGAATTGGCCACTGTGCCTGCTGCTCCTGCTGCAAGTGATCGGGATAGCTCAGTGCCGGCGTCAAAGCAAGCGGCTGCGTGCCTACTCAGCCGCCCAAACGCTCAAGGAGTACACAGAGCTAAATATAAATATGGATACGCTGCCTGGACAACTTAATGCCAGCTCCTCCGCCGAACTGGATGCCAATGTAGTGTCCTGGACGGGTGCCAAAATCAATCATCGAAAGCTGCAGCGTCTTGAACAGCAGCAGTCGGCGGCGACAGCATCAAAATTGGGTACTACGCGGCGTCGCAAAACCAAAAGTGGACTTTTGATTGAAAGTAACATTGCCGAGGAGGATTACAAATTGCCAAGTGGCAAGAAGAACACGCAACGGCGACGCAATGGACGCCTGCAGAAAACCGGCAGCAAGTCCAATGCCAATGGTAAGTTGGGAATGCTCAGAACAGGGGCTTAGTTATAGTTGTGTAATATGGGGGTTTGCTGGAATTATAAAGGCTCTTCAAAAGAGTCTTGAAAATTCTTTTAAAATGGTTCTTTCTATAATATCCGCAAATAGATTGAACTTTGTCACACCAAAAATAATTTTTCAAAGAACTTTGTCTTACTTTAAGTCACAGTCTCAACAGTTCTAGTAGATTTTGCCAAAGCTTAGAAAATTTCAAAATTTGAGATCTTCACAAAAATCTATAGATCTTTATTTGGGATCAAATATAAACAAAGATTTTGCCAAAACTTAGGAAAATTTAAAAAAATTGGAACTTCACAAAAATCTGTGGATCCCTATTTGGGGCCTAATGTGAACCAATTTTTGGAAATTCGGGACTCAAAGACAAGAAAATTGTATGAATCATCATCATGAATGTTTCTTCAACCAGTCAAAAAACTGAACGTTGTATTATTCCATGTGCTTTTCACTTTCCAGTCTTCATCGTTTTGAAAAAAAGGGTGTTTTTTTAGAGTTACACAAATTTAAATCATAAAAAAACAAAGAAATTTATTTTTAATATCAATGAAACGGGCTTTATTGGATAGAAAACTTTATGATATCAATGTTTAAATATGATTTCGGCCATGTGGCCGCCAAGGCTGGCGCGTACAATGCGCAATCTGGATCACCAATTTTCACAAGCTTTCCACAGTATTCGAATTTTGATTTCCAGGTGTTCAAGTCTCTGGTTTAACGAGGAAGACAAGTGACAGTAATTTTCTGAGGATTTAATGGTGTTTCGACAAAAGCTTGTGAATTATCCTCACTCCAAATGCGACAATTCTGCTTATTTACGTACCCATTCAACCAAACATGGGCTTCATCGGAGAACAAAATTTTGATATTGATAAAAATTTCAACAATTTGCAAGCGTTGCTCTGTTACAAGTCTATTCATAATGAAATGTCAAACTGAACAAATAGCAACTATCAGCTGTTAAATGGGTTGTCAGATAAAGCGGTATTGCCAACTCAAAGTTGTGAACCTCTAAAAAAAACACGCGTTATTAGAAAAAAAATTTCATAAAGAATTTATCAACCCAAAACTTTCTCAAGGCTGACATTTGAAAATTTTGTAGAAGTTTGAACTCAAGAAATTTCGAATAATATAGAAATTAGAACATAATGTAGAATGGGGAGCTTTCCACTATTAGCTCAAAGATTCCAAAGACACCATTCAAATTTTATAAAACTTATTCTATGCAGTAATATGATAGAATATTAGAATAGTAGAGGTAAGAACCACATGTCTAATCTTTCCCCAAAATTTAATAGCAGTTCGTTCTCAAAAACTAATCATTGAATAAAAAAAGGTTCAACGTGGGCCTTTCCCACAGTAGCGCTCAAAAGGTACACGAAATTTTTTAATATTTTAAAAAATTCATTCTATGCAACATTATGATAAAATATTAGAAAACATAAAAAAAAACGTAAATCTACGTAGAGGAAAGAATCACATTTCTAATTCTGTCTGAAAAATTTATAGAAGAACGAATTCAAAAACTAATCATTGAATGAAAAACGAAGAACGCGTCTTTCCACAGACGTTCTTAAGAGGAACCCGAAATATTTTACCATAATAATTCTATACAACATCGTGATAGAATTTTAGAGCAGACACTTATTGTTTAATTCTAGTTTCAAAAAATAAAAACACGAAAAAATCTTAATTTAGAATTAAGTACAACATTTATAATTTTCCCTGAAAATTTTATAAAAGTTCGAACTCAAAAATTGACCATTAAATGAAGAAGGAAGAACGGAAAGGGGGACTTTCTCTCAAGTGGGCGCGGAATATTTTACCATATCCATTGTATGCAACATTATAATAGAATATTAGGGTCCATAAATTTTAATACTATTAAAAAAAATTGAGATAAAGCTAAACCTAGGGAAAAGAAATGCAAAGGGGATAATCTCAAAAAATTTAGTAGCAGATTGAACACCAAAATAAATTATTGAATAATAAAGTATGAACGGGGTCTAGGACTACGTAGGAGGCTTTTCGAAAGTATCTCTTAAGTGTTCGAATCTTTGTTCTTAAATAGGTTCCTAGTTGGAGAAAAGGGCTCGAAGCTTTACTGTAAAATTAATGAAGTAAAATTTCGAAACGGCATTAATATAATAAATTTATACAATATTATGACAAAATATTAGAATTCGTAATTTTTAATTCTTAAAGGCCCATAAGCAGCATGCAAAATTTCAGAATGGAATAACAAAACCTAAATAAAAAAAGAAGATTTTGCCCCTTAATTTCTAAAAAGATCTTCTTAACCTATATATAATTAACAACCCGATTTTTGCATCTCCCCAATAATGACATTTTCAGTACCCTCGAGTTTTCGAATAAATTTGTTATTAGCATGCTAAATATTACACATTCAGGATACTCTGTAGTATTGGAATTAATACCTTAACTGCTCCCACTCAGTCACGCCACTGCTCCTACCAGGCAACGGTTAACTAGCCATGGCCAAAAGTGGCAACTGCCCTGCTAACATTCTAAATATGGTTTGCAAAATGCAGCACGTCATGATCGATTGTGGGCACTGAAGAAGTCCAGAATGCGTCCAATGATTTCCGTGTTGTTGTTGTTGTTATTGTTGTTGGTGGTGGTGGTGGCAGTTGCAAGAAGCCGCCGTTTGTGGTCAGACTGGCAGCATCGTGTCCAACGTGTCCATATTTGGGCGCTCGAGTTGAAAGAACTTTCATGTGAAAGTTGCGACAGGAAGAGATTTTTGTAATTCTATATGTTATTACGTGAGAGGCTCAAATATGGGCAACATGTTGCATTTGTATCTTGGCTATCCTTAGCTAACTTGGCTAATAAGTTTTTCTTGAACCCAAACAATTTAAGTTTGCATAAATTTTTGTAGCTAACTGTTCGCGCTGGCTTGTCAAAAACTTATTTAATATTTTTCGCGCTGTTTCGTTCAAGGATACAGAGAATTCGATTTTTATAAAAAATTAGTTTGAAAGTTGTTTTAGTAAAATTGTCTTTTTACAAAAAAAAAAAAAATAAAAAACAGGAATCTTAACAATTATAATTTAAAAAATAAAAAAATTTTGAATAAAGGAAAATCTGAAACCGACGAAAACTTAATTTCGGAATTTGAAAAATTTGAAACTAAGGCGCTTTACAAAGAAAAAAAAATTAGATTAAATTCTCTTAATCTCAGGTTTCTAATAATCCTAAAATAAATAAGACTTTCCTTTAAAAAAATTGAACTATTTTTAGAATGGAAAAACTAAAGATTAGATTTTTAAAAGTTATCTTAAGAGTCAAGAATGATAAAAAACTAAATTTAAAAATTTATTTCTTAGTCGAATGCAATTAATTTTTAATTTTTGTCTTATTTTAACAAAATTTGGGCTTCTTTTAAGTTGGAATTTAATTTCAAGCTTTTTTTATATATTCAGAATTTATTTGGTCTTGCTATAAGAGTTTTTTGTTATTTTTTAATTCTCATAATTATTATAATTTTTATAATTTTTACAACTTTTATAATTCTTATGTTTATAATTTTTTCCTTTTTTTTATTTCTATACTTTTTTTAATTTTTATTATTTTTATAGTTTTTATAATTTTTATAATTTTTATAATTTTTATAATTTTTATAATTTTTATAATTTTTATAATTTTTATAATTTTTATAATTTTTATAATTTTTATAATTTTTATAATTTTTATAATTTTTATAATTTTTATAATTTTTATAATTTTTATAATTTTTATAATTTTTATAATTTTTATAATTTTTATAATTTTTATAATTTTGATAACTTTTATAATTTTTATAATTTTATAAATGTAATAATTTTTATAATTCAAACTTTTTCTGTTTGGTAAGTACTTGTTTTCTTGCTTTTTATTAAAAAGGTTCGGTTTCAAAATCAACTTGTAGTAAATAGTTATACTATTATAATCAGATATTAGATATTTTTCATTTAATTTTGTTATTTTTTTGTTATCTAAAACACGGAAAACATCCTTGTGAAACAATGTTGTAAAATGTCTAGAAACGGAAACGAAACTGTAACCTTTTTTGAAACTAATTATTTAATTCTTTCAGGAACCTTTCTTTTTGTTTCTACAAACAATGCCTAAATACTTGATGAGTTCCTGTAACCCTACAATTCCTTCCATATTACCCAAATCATCCTTTCTAAACTAAAAACATAACATATGTTTGTTCTGCATGCGTGTTGTTGTTGAGTGTGCCATTTGTTTAGACTTTTTCTCAGGGACTCGACTGGTTCCTGTGAGATGACCCCAAGCATGGCGACAACAATAGCGCCAGCCCAGTTCAAGTTATTGTTGTTGCTAGTTAAGGTTAACAACAACAATGCATACAATGGGCAATTGTTAGAGCTCTCCTTCCCTAGGTAGATAGATAGGTAAATTGGTAGGCGGGCATATACAGACACACTCTTATGAGTGAGGATAATGTATGGAACTTGAATTTGTTCGGTTGGGTTTTTGGCATGGCATGGTTTGGTATGGTTAAGGCTATGCTTATGGCGTTCTGTGGTGTATTGCATGCGTATCTTTGGCATGTCATGCCCACAACAATGTTAACACGCGCTAATAGGAACATGTGTTCCTAGGGACCAGACACTATTTGTAGGTGTTTCCCCTTGAGTAGTCTTTGGCTTCAGGGGTTAAACGATTGGAGGTTGTCAGTGGCATGCTGGGTTATAAAACTTAAGTGGCTTATCGTGTCTAGGCCAAAAGTGTCGTAAAAATTGGTTCCAGTTTAGACTCTAGTTGGGAAGAGTAGCTTAAGCGCTGAAGCTAATGCGGGTTATAATATATAGGGCTGGAATGTTGCGTGTGGCATTAAAATTGATATTAATTTTAGAGCATAAAATATTACAAAAGATAATATGCATAGAAAGGAAGCTACATTGTGGTTTGTTAATTTTAAGACCTTTTAAAGAACATGAAAAGTTTTGTTTGGCAATACGAGTGACCTAGTCAGATAGGCATTCAAAAGTGAGTAAAAGAATGAGTTTTGAATGAAAATAGGTGAGGTATTGAATGAGTAACAATACATTTTTATTGTTAGGAAATTATCTTTCTAATGCAATCAATGAAAAGCGAAGAAAAAGCTTTCAAACGTTTTTTCTTTCTTATAGAAACGTTTTAGTTTAAAATACGCCTTGATAAATGTTATACTTAATGTTAAAAGAAAGAAAACGATTTACTTAATAAAATATGGAATCTTGAAAGAGACTTTCATAAAACTCAATTGTGAGGAATTTTTGTTTTATATTTAATTATAATAATAAGTTTCTCACATGTATTCAGTATATGTAAAAGTTTAATTTGGTTTGTTATATTTCAGACTCTTATTCGCCAGAGAAAATAATGTTTTTTCAGTATTTTTAATAAATAATAGATATTTGAGATGTTTGGTTAAAAATTTATAAATAAAATAACATTTTTAACGTAAGTCGGTATTCTTAGTAAAAAATGGTTTTTGAGATTTTTACTAAAAAATTATTTTAAAAAAAGAAAAAATTTACGCATATCGGAAATATAATAAATAATAAAATAAAATAAATAACATAATAAACAAATTTTTTTATTAAATAATATATATTTTTGAGATTTACAAAAAAAAAACGTTTTCCACATTTTTCGGATCTTTAAAAAAAATCGATTTTTTGAAATTTTTTACTAAAAATTTATGGAAAAAATTATGCACGTGTATCGGAATTTTTAATAAAGGATATGTTCTCGTGAATCGCAATATTTTAATCAAAAACAGATTATTGAGATTCTTAATTAAAAATTTATCAAAAAAAAATCACATTTTTAAGACCTACAAAAACATAATAAACAAATTTTTTTAGTTAAAAAATATATTTTTGAGAATATTAATTAAAAATTAAAAAAAAAAATGTTTTGCAGATTTTTAGATTTTTGAAATTTTTAATTAAAAATTTACTAAAAAAAAATTTGCACGTGTATTGGAATTTTTAATAAAGAATAATGTTTTACGATTTCTAATTATTTAAAAAAAAATAGCTATTTCTAAAAAAACGCATGTTCCTGTATCGGAATTTTTTATATAATAATAAATAGATTTTTAATTTGAAACTTTTAAAAATTAAACTGGAATTATTTCAACTAAACTCAAATAATTAAAAAAACAAAAATGAACTCATAAAAAAAAACCATTTTACCCGTATATCGGAATTTTCTAAAATTAATTGAGGTTTCAAATTTTTTAAATAAAAATTTATAAAAATAAAAAATTTTGCATGTGTATTGTAATTTTTAACAACAAATAGAGATTTATAATAAAGTATAAAAATTAAATTAAATTTTATTTAAACAAAGTTGTTTTTGTTTAGGAATTTATGATTAAAAAATGAATTAAATAGGAGTTGTTGCGATTTCTAATAAATTTAAAACATAAAATTTTTTTTATAAAATAACATTTTACCATAAATATACCGGAACTTTTAATATTAGACGATAATTGATGTTTGAGAATTTATAAAAATTTCAAGTTCTGCACATATCTGAATTTTTCATAAAAAATAAAGTTTTTGGACATCTAATTAATTTGCAAAATAAAAATTATTATATAAAAAATCTTGCACGTTAAACGAAATTTTTAATAGTTGATTGATTTTTGAGATTTTTGATAAAATGCGTAAAAATTTCCCCCCCTAATTTCGCGGCTTTTAACATTATTTTTATATTTCATTTTTCAAAAATAGCTGTCTATTAAAAATTTTCATTAACAACTTATTTTTTTACATAAGATTTTTGAGTATGTATCACGTTTTCAAGCATAAAACATTTTTAGTGCAAAAGTCCACGCCATTCTTAAACTTTGCAGCTTAAGATATAAAGGAAGATTGTGTTTTTTATGACTAATAAAAGTTATACTCTTAAGGCCTTTTTAAAGTTTAAACATAAGTGTGTGTACATTGTAACTCCTTTAAAAAATAAAACTTTAATAACTTTTCTTAATTATGTTATGAAATCTGCTAAAAAGTAATTTCTTCATTACTACTTTCAGAAAGTAAATTTCAGGTTAAGTCTTCAAGGTAATAAAAATACATATTGCAACAAAGAAATAATATTTTGTTTCTTACGATCAGTAACTATCATTAAAAATCGTAGACTTCAACGCCTCCTCGAAGAGCCGAGAGAAATAATAATAAAATCATCTCTAAAGAGATGACAGTACGTTTGGCATAAAAATCTTCTGCAATAGTTTTCATCATCTTACTGTGCTTAAGCTTCATTTTCATTCTCGCGGTTTATTGCTGATAATTTTAGTCTTTTCACTCCATCCTAATATTGTTCCAACTGGGTCATTCGATTTCCATAAAACTTTAAAAATCTTTTAATAACACAGGCCTACAAATACCGGGGTCATGTCAGTTGTTGGAAAGCTATAGGTCATTTTCGAAATAATTTGCTGCGTAGAATCCGAATCCGGGGCCAGAATTGGCCTATCACGTCAGGATTTTGAGATATTTGAGGTTCTTTGCCCGAAAAACTGTGTTTTTTCCTACTTTTGAGGTTATGTACAGGGTGCAAAAAATTAACTTTAACTTTGAATAGCCATAACTTTGCGAAAAAAAATGATGATCGTAAATGATCGATTGAACTTTTTAATTAAAGGGTAAGAGTGGTACTAAATGATGTAATTGGAGTGACAGACCACAAAACTTTTTTTTTCATACAGTTTTATTCATGGCTCTTAAAGTTCGATCGATTACGAAAAAAAATTTCGATTGTTCATCAAAATCTAAATAGAATTTATCTCAAAAATTTGCAGAAAATGAAAAATTTCATGTGAATGCATGTGAATAGCGACTAAAACGTAAATTTGACAGTAATATGTTTCAAACATAATCGATGGGTGATTTAATTATCTACAGTTTTGCTATGAAATTATCAAAATCAGTTTAGTAGAAACAGAGGTATTTGCTTAAAAGTAGAGACACTTTTTGAAGTCAAACTTTTTAGGCGGCATTGTGACTTTCGAAGGGAGTAAGTTTGAGATTCTGTTAGGGTGAGCAAAAAGTGTTAGAAAGGCACGAGAAAAATGAGTGGGGCGTAAAAAGTTTAACTTCAAACGCGTGCTTGTACAGCACGTTCTTTTTTTTTTTTTAATTTCGAAAAATAGGTTTTTCGAAATATCTCGAAATCCGTTCTATGAAAAAAATTTTTGACTTAATTTTGAGATTTAGCTTGTAATTTAACGGACACAACTTCAACATGTTGAGGATACATTTTTATGTAAGCTCGTGTAATTTTCCTTCTTTTCACCGTTTTCATAGAAATTTTGAAATCTTTTAATAACATCACCTGCCTGCCGTTCCTAGTGATTGGGAGATTATCTGTATATACAAGGTGGCGCAAAAGAAGTCATCCGATGTTGTTTGGCTCTTATTTTTGTTCTAAATGAAATTCCAAAATTGACCAAAAATTACCAAAATTCGTTGCAGGGACCGCCGGCTGAGGCCCAATTGCGTGGCACGTTGTCTGGTCGATGTTTCGGGGCTCTCTTCGACGTCCTCGGCTACAGCGGCGATATTTTCGGCAGAACGGGCGCTCCGGGGCCGGCCACTCTTGGCAACGTCTCGTGTGGTCCCATACTCTTCAAGATTAGTGGCTAAACGGCGCAGTGTTTGCGCAGTTGGTGTCGGACGGCCGGGAAATCGGCGACGGAATTCGCGCTGCGCCAACACCACAGACGAATTGTTACGCAAAAAAATAGACACAATTATTCCGCGTTCTTGGGGAGTGTATCGCTCCATGGCTTATTCACTTGTATTCTGTATCTGTCTAGTCCACAAATGTCAAAACAGATTTGATATTGGCGGCCATTTACAAAAATGAGAGCATCTTCCAATAGGGTGATTTCTTTTGCGCCACCCTGTATAAAAGAAAGTTATGTTAGTTACACCATTTATTACTCAAGAACGGCTGGACCGATTTTGATGATCTATGGTTTGTTAGATTCGTCTCCCACCTGGTTATTATTTTTTATGTATGGGTGTAAGGTGTACTGCGACCCAAGTGGATCTATTGTACCCCATTCGCGGCTCAGAGCTCTCCTAAAAGTCCTATGGCCTGCATGTATTCCAGTATGTTGTTTGCACTTAGGGTAACAACGATCTTCTGTGGGAGAAGGTACATGCCCAGGAGCTTGTTTCTCTTACTGGCAAGTGCCATACATTCACATAGTAAATGCATTGAAGTTTCTTCATCCATGCTGCAGAAGCGACATGGCCGCTAGGCCAATTTTATTAAGGTGACTGCGGAGCCTACTGTGTCCCGTCAAGAGGCCAGTCAGGATCGTCACGGTATTTTTCCCGCACGTTATACGTTTGAACCTTTTATGGTTGTATTTAGAGAGGAGGGTTTTTGATTGCTTAAGTCCTGGTATCAGTGCCCAGTGAAGCAGCCGTTTGTTTTTCTCCTCCGTTCTCAGTAGTTCCCGTACCACATGGTTACCAATCCCACAACAGTGTGGTTCAGGTGCGATTAGCGGTGTTTCTGCACCGGTCCTTGCCAGTTTATCTGCCAGCTCGTTTCCAGGAATATTGTTATGTCCTGGAACAAACCTAATAGTGAGCATATTCCTGGCACCTAGTTTGTCCAGTGAAGTTCTCACTTCTTTGACCAGCCTTGATGTGATCTTTGGTTTGCTCAATGCCTTTATCGCTGCTTGACTCTCAGACAGGATGGAGATATCCTTGTCGTGGTAGTTCTCTTGCAGATTGAATTCTGCACATCTTCCAATAGTACAGACTTAGGCTTGGAAAATGCTGGTGTGTCTGCCTAGTGATTCGTAATACTTGTTCTTGGGTCCCAGGAAACTCCCTTCATCGATGAGTGATCCGTCTGTGTATCACTTTATTGTATGTGGTTACCTGGTAAACAGAAAAACTTTCCAAAAAATTCTTATAAATAGAAGTAAACCGCGAAATTCTCTTACGGGGGCCAGTAATTACATCGCCTTTAAAATAATTTCTATCATCTAGCTTTCATCTTACTATTTTAAAGCGATCTAAGTTCATGCTGATATTTTTCAGTTGTGTCAATTAATTACTTCATAATATCAATCCAGCTGGGTCATTCGCATCTTAAAACTTATGAAATTGTTTAGCTGTCATTCCAAGTGATTTCGCACACTTACAGAGCTAAGCGCCTTTTTGACGTAAGGGTGATGTTAACGTGATCTTTTTGATAATCTAGCTTTTATCTTTTGTAATACTGTTCCAAAGAGTCATCTACATCACTAATACCAAGTAGCTGCTGATTTGACGCCGCTTTTAGACTGGTTACCACGCTCTTTCTCTAAAACCAAAAAATTCTTTCGTTTTTCATAGAATTTATGAAATCTTTTTACAAAACGCATTTATTTCTCACAACTGATCGATCTCTAAAGACCAAACTTTATTATAGCCTGTATCTTAACACAATTTGTTCGTACATACTACATACATATATCGCTCATCTCATGATCTTTCACTTGATCCCTGCCCCTTGTCAGTGCCCCTCATCAGTTATCTGTGGTGTCTATTTTAACGAGCTTCAAATTTGTATTAACAGCCCCCTTGAACCGTTAAATGTGTGTTAAATGCAAGACTCAAAGACCGGGACCGACGTCGCCGTTGTCTACCAGGCGGCGTCAATGTCTTATCAAAACTTGGCGTATAACATTAATTTATAGCCATCAACACCAGCACGAACACACACCCATACTTCAAAGCCTCTTGTTGTTGTTTTTTTAGAACTGCTCCACTAGCTTGTGTTATCCATGACTCCCAATCAAATATCTTCTAACAATTAAGCATAAGTTTATTTTCAAAACAACCAAAAAATAAAAAAGAATTCCTCTGTTATTTATGTTAACTGCCGTGTATCTATGGCGCACTTAATAGAGTCCCAGTTCCGGAGGCCCTCACTTTATTTTCATAGATCATCACAGCTGCTGGTCAGTAAATGTTGCAGCTGTGATCTCTGAGTTATACTTTGTTTTTTTGGTTGTTGTTCTGCGGTCAGGTCAGAAATGTTTTGTTTAGTTTGTTTAGATTCTGTAAAGTTTTATTTTGTGTATTACCAAAAAGAGAAATTTAGCTGCAGCTTCTGGCTAAGTATTCCTGAAATTGCCAAAGCAGTTTTGATGCGTTTTTCATTTGGTTTTTAGTGCATTGAATTTTTTAAGTGCTTTGGAATAATGCCCTTATTAGGTTACCATATCGTATTACACGGGCTGCCCCAAAGTTATAAAGATTAAACTGTCTTTTATATTACGAGCACATATTTATTTTCTTTGTTTATTTCAATGTCTTGCCGCTACTCTTTTCTTATTTTATTTCTTATGATTTTTACTCTCCAATAATGTTTATTGTTTCTGTGAAGTTTTGACATGTGTTTCCTAATTTAAACATATCGAGCATTTTGTTTTTTTTTTTTTATGATTGGGGTCCAAACATCTTATATTACATGTGGGAATTTGTTTAAACCCAACAGATTACAATCTTCAGTTTATTTAACATAAATCCTTTTGCAAATATTTCAACTTGTGTGCTACTTTTATTTTTGATACTTTAAACAAATAATTCCAGGTGTTTGTACTTTGATACCTTTAAAGCAGGGCGTATAATTGCATAAACAACGACAGCTCAACAGCTGCTAGGGCCTTTTGTTCCGTTTAAGTGCCCATAAACTCAAAATTTATCCATAAAATCATGGAACAGTTCAAAAAATGTGCACAACAAAGAAAGTAAAACGGAAATGCGCAGGCAAAGAACAGGACATGAAAAAGGGTTTAAAAAAAGAAGAAACAATAGTAAAACGATGAGCCTTTTTATGGTGGGAGAACATGTTTAAGGATCAACTTGCCAGAACACCTAAGCATATTAAAAGATGTCAATGTGAGAAGAGATAATTACAAGCAAATCTAAAAAATCTCATGTCGATGGTAAACACTTAGCTATTCAATATCTATCAGCTTAAAATCTTAAAAATTAAGATATTATTATGCGGAAATAAGTGAAGAGAAATGGTTTTATTCGCTTTTAAGTAAAGGGTCATCAATCTTGAGGTTTTTTCATGCGTGAGTACTGTCAATTTGCCAAGTGGTTTTATTCAGTTTTCATTCCATTTCATCATGGAAAGTCCCGAACAACGTTTACAAATCGTACAATTCTATTACGAAAATTCGCGTTCTGTAAAGAATAATTTTCGCGCGCTTAGGCCATTTTATGGAACCAATTCGGTGAACAATTAATTTCACGCTTCGGACCAGTGAATTGGCCACCGTTAGACTTTTTCCTTTGGGGCTACGTGAAGTCTAAAATGTTTGTGGATAAGTCCGCTACGATTGAAGCATTATCCGTGTTATTCGCTCGAGCTACCGCCGATTATGCTCGTACGCGTCATCAAAAATGGGAACCTCCGGCGTAGTTGCGGACAACATTTGAAAAGGATTATCTTTAAAAAGTGAATGGCAAGAATGGTTTTCCGATTCATTTGAAATTTTTGTGTTTTTTTGCATTAAAAAAAAAACCTCAAGTTTGATGACCCCTTTACTTGCCAATATTCACAACGTGCAATTTTTGCCAATGATCGATGTATCGATATAAATCGAACAGTATATTCATCCCTTAATTATCTTAATATAAACTTCAATATATCGAAACATCGATGTTTTCTACTTAAAAGCATCGCAAACATCGATGTTGCCTAAAATAAAAAAAATTAAAAATAATATTTTTAAATAAATCATACGAATGTCGAGATAATAAGGTAAAATTCACTTTAAATGCTGAATAAGTTATTTGTTACAACATTTTTTTAAATTTTAATTAATCATGATACCGTCTCAAGATAACAAATTCAGGCCACAAAATTTGGATTTTTGCACTTTAAACGATTTTGGCAAAAAATGTTTTTAAAATCGTGAAAACTTTAATGGCATATTTTTAAGGAGATAATTGTTTCTTCAGAACATGTGAGATATAAAGTGATCCTTTTGGCAGCTGAATGATTGATCTTGGTTTTAACATATAATGTACATATTAATCTTTTATATAGTTTGACAACATTGAGTTTCAGTTTTCCTCCGATAAGGAAATTGGTCCTTAATATGATATTGTTGGTTTTAACATATAGTGACTTTATTTTTACATAGTTTGTCGATTGTTTTGCCTCCGATAAGGAAATCAATGTCAGTCCTTAATCTTGGACATTAACAGAGCTAAGACAAATTATATACATAATATGTACATATGTTAAGTGATTATGTTTGCATATTCATCCCTTTTTTAGATATTTTATGATTTATGGTACGAGAACAAGAAAAAAAATAACAGTGTTGCTCTATGACTTTGTGGAAATATATAAAATCTTTCTTAGTCTCACCGGCAAGTAAAATTTATATTACGAAGCCATTTATTATTATTATTTTGTGAGCCTTTAACTAGAGTTAAAAAATTCGAAAAATGTATTTAAATATTTTACTAGCCGCTGTCATATGTAATTTTCAGAAAAAATTGTCGGATTCTGTAGCACGAAATGCAAATTTTTTTATTCTGAAATTAGTTTATCTAAAAATGTGTACATTTTTAAGAAATCTTCAAGTCTCTACTCTGTCTATCAAATATGGATAACGAATAATCAATAATTGTATCTTTTGGAGCATCACTATTATCACAACAAAGAAGATTCTAGCTCTTACTATCTTTTGAGATCTAGATAGGCAGACATGAGTAAATCCACTTCTCTAGTCATCCTGATCATATGTAAGGTAGCTTTTGGGGATCTCTGACTTCTTCTTCTGTATGTTACATACATTTTCGGCTTGCACAAACTTTATATACCCTTTACACCATAAGTTACAGTAGTACTGGAGAAACATCGATGTTATATCGATGTATCGAAGTTAAAAATATCTCTATATGTATACATTGTATATATTGGCCAAAATCGATGATTCTCTAGCACTACTGAACACTCATTTGATGAGTGCAGTTTTCTATATTGTTAGCTTCGATACATCGATACTTCCAGGTAGAGCTGGAAAACATCGATGTCTTCGTCATGCATGAATTAAACTATTATCGATGTTGGCCAACAGGTGTTTCTACTATCAACATCGATGTTTTCTCCAGCACTACTTCCAGGTATAAAAATGCTAAAAGTAAACGTTGAGTACAATTATATTATTATTTAAGCTTTTTATTTCAAGCGTTTAATATTTAAAAACAAAACAGCTGATTATTTTATCAACGTTTTCAGTTCAAAATTGGCCGGCCGTAACACTAAAATTAAGCATGCAAAAACGATATTTCATTAAAAGGGACACACTGTTCGTTCGTGAAGCAATCAGGCAGCATTTTTTGTTCGGAAGCGTTTCAGGCTGTTGCGTACTGGCCTTCACGCTGCTACTAAGACATAATTCTTTGAAGCTAGAAAGCGTCTGAAACATCACGTGCTTAGAATTATAAATGTTAGCAAATAAAACTTCAAAAGGTCTACATTGAAAAAAACTTTGAAGATGGGATACATCAGTCCCATCGCGTGCTTCTATAAGGGAAAATATAGGATAAAAACTTCAATAGTTACAGACAAAAATTAAAGATTTTGTGTTTAAATTTTTTTTAAATTTAGCAAAATATAAAATTATTAATATATAAGTCTAAGACTCATATCGGCCTCACCAACCAAAACATTTTTCTTGATTGCTCGCATATCCACACAAGATTGGGGCCGATTTTTTAACTCTTTTGATAGCAAGTGAAAGTGATCAAAGCTTTATGCCAGTAGCGACGGATATAAATTTGTCAATTTTTATAATTATCAAAATAGTTTCAATGTGGAAATCATTAAATCTTCGCGAACAGCTCAAGTTCAAAACTTTTGCTTTTTACGTTTAGATAACGCTGGATTGAAGAAATATACGTCCAAAGCAAATGATAGACAAGAGTAAAGTTCAGTAAACTTCTGCCACATACTTCACAAGTCAATAAAAAAAAAAAAATTAAAAACAAATAAAAGTCAATGACAGCGTTTGAATGAATGACAGTGCCCGGAGGCAAAGCACGGAGAGCGCATAGTTTAGAGCCCTGGAAAATACACGTGTTAAATGCAGTCAGACATTTTCCCACAAATCTAAATTTTCACAAGCAGAAGTGTCTGGGGCAGCAAAGTTTGCCGTCTCTATTGTGTAATGCAGTTAACAAGAAACAAACAAAATAGTAAATAAAATAAAAAGATATAGGTGCATAATAGAAGACGTTGGTCAGTCAAAGCGCGGTGTTAAAATCAATAAAGAGTGTAAGATTCTCTCAAGCTCTAAACTTTTATACCCAACAAATACAAATATGCATAACAAGCAAAGCGAATGACTTATAAATAGACAGACAGCTCAAAGAATGTATCCATGAGATACACAACAGTTATGTGCAATCCCAAGTGGGTAACGAAGGGGGGCCAAAGTTAATGAGCTGATAAAGTGTGTGCTGAGTCCATGGGCTGTATGTAGCTGGTTAACCAGGGCTTAGCTTGCTAAGACAACAAATCCAGAAACCAAAAGCAACAACAACGGAAATGCATTCGCAAGCAGCTTGGGTCAGTCACGACGCTTTGTATCTATAAGCTCTCTTGCTGTATCTTTTGGTGCTGTCATCTGGCTTAGTGACCCATTTTACGCATTGCCTTTATGAAACTTTCATTTTTTTCTTTTCTTTAGCTTTTTTTTTTATTTTTTTGTCTTAATCTAAACAAGCCATCAATCAATTAAAGCCCAGAGCCGTTGAATTTGTTGTATACAAACAGAAACAAGCAAACTATTGTGGATATAGATACAATTAAGACATTGCAACAAATAAAAAATTAATCGCCAATAATTCGCTCTATTAATTCGCATTTACGTTGCTTGAGAGCGCCTAATTTCTTTTGACTTAGCTGGCTTTCAGTTAAGGTCACTTTCTGCTGGCGCTATTTATATTGAGATTTTAATTTTAAGTTTTAAGGCGTTATATATAAATTAATAGTTTAGTGTTTCAAATAGTCATTAGCTCAATTCAAATTGCAATCAATAAACAGCTAAAGTCAATTTTGATTGATGGAAAATCAAAGTGATTGCAAAAGATTCAAATGATTACTACTAAAAGGCAGCTACTGCAGCGATTAGTTACACTAGACTACAAAAATTTTCAACTAGAGATGCTGCAATAATTTTTAGTTTGTCCAAAAGGCAACATAACAATTTGACCTTTAAAAAATTATTTTAAAAAGGGAACATGTATCCACAAAAAGTTGTCCTCAAATATTTTACAATATCAATAATTATTAGGTGCGCAACTAAGTTCTCGCTGTTTTTCAATAGATGGCTTTAGCAGAAAGTTCTGGTCGATTTTGACATACCCAAAACTTCATAAACGAAGCTTAGGCATATGGTAAGCAAACTGCTATGACACATTAGTGAATTTCTTTTTCAATTTTTTTTGTGGTTGTGTGTGCCAAAATCGTTTAGGGGAAGTGTTGATTTTCTTGTTCCGTTCGAGAAACGGCAGCTGAAGCCCATCGAGAGCTCCAAAAGTGTACGAGATGCTGCTTTAGCGAAACAACGTGCCGTGATTGGTTCCGTCGCTTCAAGACGGTGTTTCGATGTTGAAGAAACCTTCGAAGACGCTGATTGGGCATTGCTCTGGGATTCTGCCAAACGCAGAAGAGCTTGCTTCGCATTAGAGTTACCCGCCAAGCCATTTCAGGATTGCATGCGTTGGGAATGATTCAAGCAAGGAACTTGGGTTCCTTATGTTGAAACCAGGGACGTTGAGCGTCGTTTTTCGCCTGTGAACAACTGCTCCAGCGACAAAGAAGGAAGAGTTTTCTTCATCGCATCGTGACGGGTGATGAAAATGGATTCTTAAGACCCAAAGAGGAAAATCTTGGGGACAACCCGGTCTGCTTCCACGTCACTGGCTCGGCCGAAAAT
Source organism: Chymomyza costata (assembly GCA_018150985.1). Lineage (NCBI taxonomy): Eukaryota > Metazoa > Arthropoda > Insecta > Diptera > Drosophilidae > Chymomyza > Chymomyza costata. Next base: position 82,881 of record JAECWU010000174.1, read on the forward strand.
TCACGCTGCGAAGATTATGCTGTGCATTTGGTGGACCAGGTCGGTGTTGTTTATTATGAGCTGTTGAAACAAGGCGAAACCATCACTGGGGAACGGTATCGAACTCAATTGATGCGGTTGAGCCGAGCACTGCGGAAAACGGCCCAATACGAGCAGAGGCACGAAAAGTGATTTTACTGCATGACAACGCTCGGCCTCACATTGCCAATCCTGTTAAAACCTACTTGGGACGCTCAAATGGAGTCCTACCCCACCCGCTGTATTCCCCAGATATTGCGCCGTCCGATTATTACTGGTTCCGCTCGATGGCACTTGGTCTGGCTGATCAGCGTTCCACTCTATGAAGATATCGCAAAACGTGTCGTTTCTGGATAGCCTCAAAGACGACACTTCTACCGTGTATTCGAACTCTACCAGAAAGATGGGATGTGGGCATCTTTGATGTCATCGTAACCATTTTTTACAATAAAGTTACATTTTCATCAAAAAAACAAGGAGAACTTAGTTGCGCACCTAATATGATATAAATACCTGAAAATACCTTAATATTCAAAAGATACGACTCAAGAATTTTTTGCAAATATTGTAGTTTAGGTTTTACGACTTTTGGAATTAATCAACATATAAAATTACTTGTCAACGAATTCAATTTTTTCACTTATTTAAAGTTTTAATGCAAATTCAAAAAAACTTTTGAAATATAGTATTGTTATTTGAATTCGTACCATAATCTTAAATGATTACAAAAATTACATTTTTTTTAAATTTGCTTTAATAATTCTTATGTTATAAGCCTTTTAATAATCGTTGTTCGATTTTTCAAAAATCGTCCTATACCAAAAATTAAAAAAAAAAATCCGAGTCTTAGAAAAAGAAACTCCAATTTTAATTTTCGTTTCTGGGATCTCTCGATCCGATCAATAATTACATTATACACATTAATAAAACTCAATATTCAATATACATATATAGTCGGCGAGACTGGGGCAAAATGCGCCACTCGGGAAATATTCAACCAGGATTAACGTCAAGACGGTGATCGCTGGAGGCTTCAAAATTTTTCTATACATAGCTTTGGTGGAGAGCTCTAAACGTCGGTAAGCGCGTTTCGTTTGCTCGTGGCATTTGTTATTTACTTATTAAAGAAAGTGTGTTTTGAGCACCGCGTCATAAATATTTCGGTCAAAGGAAATATCAACTTTTGGTCACATTTTTTTATCGGACTTGATTGTAAGTTAGTTTTTATAGTAATTTGTGGGTGATGAACAAGAAAATGGAATCGGTTTGGTCGAAGTTTTTGCTCGCTTTCGAACCACGCGTTACCGACTCGAAAATGTAGCCATGGGGCAAAACGCGCCACCCTTTTTTTTGTTTTGTTTCGCTGTGTTACAAAAAAACTCGCTCGCAAAAAACGGTCAACACTTTCAGAGTGTCCGAAAAAAAACCGCTCTCTTACGAACACTTTGAGAGAAGCGATTGACAAAACACACTTAATTGGGTTTTTGCTCAAAAGTGTTCGATTAAGACCAAGACCAAGTTCTTCGATTTCCTTGACATTTTCAAAATAAAAGTTTTTTATAAAATTGCTAATTTAATCTTCCATTTTATGTTTCCCACACTTTTTCACCAATAAACCCCGGGGTAGTCGCGTTTTCCGGAATGGCGCATTTTACCCCACCAAAAATTGTTTTTTTATATAACTCAATATTCGAGACACTTACTGCAGCTAGAACTGAATTTTGTTTAAGGCAAAGTTTTAGCCACATATGGGGGCTACAACATAGGGCCAACTGAAGATCCCCTCAGCCCCTTTGGATGCCTTAAAAATGCAATAATATCAAAAGTGGCGCATTTTGCCCCAGTCTCCCCTGCCTATATCACCGACATTTTTTTCTTTTTACAAATTTAATAGTTTAGGTGTTATTACATTTTCATGTTATGGTAAAAATACAATCTTGGAAAATTTTTCAAAATTTCCACACAAACTCAGGCCACTCTAATTTTAAATTAAAATTAAGTTTTTTGTATTGTATTATACTTGAAAGACAAGGTTCAAATAACCACCATTCTGCAGTCCTGAAAAATCATTACAAACATTTTTTAAAAAAGCAAGGGAGCCGGAAATGGTCAATGAAACTATGACGTCACACTTATTTTTCACAAATTTCAAATATTATTGATCTACTTGTTTTATGTTTGTATAAACGAAACCAAAGAAAACTTTAGTGGATTGAAATTTTTAATGGCAGTTTACAAATTTTTAAATGGTGATTTTCTAAAAACTAAAACTCTTAATACTATTAAAAAGCGATCATGTAATATAGAAGTGGTATGTTTCCGAGTTTTTCCCAACTCTCTATCTCTCTCCGTTCCGTATCTGCACTCTAATTGAACTCATTCAAAAATGTGTAACCTGCTTCTTATCGGATCATCTAGCTCATCAGTGTCATCATGTCTCGCCTACGTCTACATGCAGTGTCCAGGCAAATGCATGGAACCTCATGCAACCTGGCCAGGCGGCATCGTTATCAAGCCGTTTGTCAATATATGTCTTGAACTGATAAGGGATCGTTGATCGAATGCAATGCCTGGTAACTGTCATTGAACTTCATTGATAAATGCGCCAAAGTGGCGACGATCAGTTGGCCCTGAGCTACAGGTAACGCCTCAAAAGAAATGTATCTACTTGTGATGTCACCAGTGATAAGCTAAATGGACAAGAGTTTCAGGTATGGCTTACTCAATATCAGTTTACATTCTCTAGTATCTACCTGTCAGCGGGTTGCCCCTGCAGTCAAAATCTTAAATCGTAGCAAATATTTCAATATCATGCCTCCGCTTGTCAACACATGGACCTACACAGTAGAGCAACAAAAACATATTACACTTGAAACGTTTTTCAATTCTTGGAATAACTTTGGGCAAGTCCAAAGTAAAGGAAATGAATGTGTTTTGCTATCTTTTCGTCCGGAAAATTTGTGGAAAATTAGAGAAACACTTGAAAGTGTTGTATAAATATTACCGAGGAAATTATTGAGCACGAAAGTTTTTCTTGCACTGAACTAAATATTCTTTATGATGCTACTGAAAGATGCCAAGATTGCACTTTTTGTTGTTTGTTTGTTTGTTTGTTTTGGTTGAGAATCATTTTTTTGATTTTTCTTTTCATTTTCACTGCTTTTTTGGGAAATTCGTTGAATTCATTAGAGATTTTGTGCCGCACATGTGTTGAGAGGTGTAAAAAAAATTTGTTGCCATTTTGAATTCACTAATAAAACTGAATTTAGTATTTTACGTTTATTTTATATTTTTTAGAGGATTTTTTTATTTATTTCTTTTTTTAAGAATGTTGCCCACCAGTTTACCTTTCCTTCACTTAATTACGTTGGGAGCAATTCCACAAACAAATCGCCATCGATGCGTATTATTTTAAAAATTTGTCCAAACCAAGTGGACCAAATGGACTTAGGCTCTATTCCCGACACTTTGCATGTCGCGTGTCAATTTTTCATTGATTAGTGTTGGCCCCAGACGCCGTGGAAACACGACAGTTGCGTTATTTGGAACACTAATCATGGCAGCGTAAATGTTTCAATCCTTTTAAAGTGAATGCCGCGCCAGAACTCAACCAGCTCCAGCGTTTGATTGCTACTCAGTGGTCGGCTGTCTGATGCGGGGGCTACAGGCAGGGAACAGGCAGATAGAGTCTCCCAACGGCAGTCGACGGACAGCTGGCAGCTTAGCTCTGACTGCTCATGCTCCCGGCTGGAACTCTAAAGCGAAATAACCAAATGTCAGCCACATTTTAGCATCATTTTAGAGCGCAGATGCTGTAGTCGCAGTTGGTTTCACGATGGCGAACAATCACAGAACCAGTTTATGGGGTTGAAGATTTCATGAGTTTATGTTCTGTGATCTATTATTGAAATTGCATTACTGCAGAAGTACTTCCAATGAATTATTAAATGCATTTCAATACCATGTGCGGAACCAGTATTTGATATTGGTGGGGGGGGTTCACTTCGAAGTGTACATCAGCTGTCAACCCACTTATAACTCTTTTGGGGTGATCCGAGCCCGAAAACCCCCGTGGATCCGACACTGATCCATCCCATATGTCCAATCTCAACTACATCCTGGTTGTTAAAGGACCACACGTTTTCGTCGAGAAGAAACAAGATCAAGATAGGACTCCCAAGTTTTCCGCAAAATGGTACGGAATGAACGGGAATGCCGAGAATTCAAAAACGGAACGGGTGGTATTTTTTCAATATTCGAAAAAAAGTAAAGACATCTAAAAGTAAAGTTTTTAGGAGAGATCGTATCGAGTGGAATGAATTTAAAACAATCCCCAAAATGGAAAGGAATACTAAGCTTGGGTAGGACGATGTGCCGGTTGTGGAGTAAGTACTTATTATTTTGAATTTTTCTAAGCAAATATTGCCTTTAATCGCACGCCGCATAAACTGTAAAGATCGTGCAATCTTACATTTGGAGGCTATCAACGGTCGTTTGTCTGTCTGAAAAAAAACCTGCCCATCGCCCGGCTGTAGGCTCCGCGTGTTTACCAACAATTTGTTTTTATTGTGAATTTCTCTCACTGGCTTTTGATTTGACGGCTTAAGCTTTGGCTATGGCTTATTCTAACCTGTCTCTGATTTTCCCAGCTCCCCCTGGGCTAACTCAAAATGTGTGAAAATGCAATTTCCAAGCGATTGCGCTTTTCATTAGTCATGGCCAACACTTTACTTTGGCTATATTCGGGCGCCATTTTTCGCCGCGTAGGCGTTTTGGTCAATTTGTCAAAATCTCTTGTATAGTGATAACAGGCGCGCAATTGACCAACTTTGAGGCGTTGAAAATGTGCAGAGTTCATTAAACAAAAAAAAAAACAATTTCCACAGATATGCAGACTCAATGTGTGACTCATGCGTTGTGGCACGTTGCAATGTGTCTCCGCCCCAACTTGCCCCAAGTCATGGAGCGTGTGGAGTGTTGATGGATATGCCACCGTCGTGTTGCCGTTGCGGCATTTTGGCTGGTGGCATATTTAAATAGACTGCGAAAAAGTGGCCCATTGTCTGGATTGTCGGCACATTTGTATCTTAAGTGTGGTTTTCTTGTCTTTTGTTGTGCAATAGACCAGAAAAGCTTCGATGTTGTAGGTTGATTGATGAGTCAGTAAATGAGTAGCATTTCAACATTCAGGATTGACAAATAAATTTGAATACAAATTTTCAAAGTTGAAAATTGCTGAAGAAATTTGTGGTTACGGCTGTGTTTTATGTTTTTTTCTATTTCTAAACTAATCAAAAATGATGAGAGAATACTGGGCTGGAAAAACACTCCATAACATATCCAAAAGCGTTTGAATATTTTAAAAACACGAAATAGTACTAGTTGTAAACAAGTGAAATGCAGTAGGACCATGGCCGTAGAGAGCGGCCCGTATTACACCTTTGAATCACGACAGTCCGACAGTAATAACACCGGGCCCCTGAGAAAACTCCGGGCCCGGGGTAATCCCCCTTCCACCGCCCCTCTCGACGGGCCTGAAAAGGACCATACCCTTTAGTATTTAGGTTAGGGTTGGGTTTAATCCGAGATCACCCTGAGATCCATTGTGCTGAAAAAAGGAACTGAAAAGGTGAAATGATGGGGAAAGGAGCCAGATCCTCATCAGAAAGATTTGCCAAGCAACAGAGATCTATAATGAAAGTTTATTCCAGCTACTGAATCTGTTGTTTAAGAAGTTCAGAGGGAGCATGTAGCGGATGCTGAATGCTGTCTATTCCATCCCCATCTCAGCAGCTACGACAGAAGTTTGGCTGGGGAACGTGCATCCTCTCGATCATTATGATGTCTTTCCCCATTATAACTTCTAACAGCATCCTGGTCCTGTTCTTGTGGAACCGCAGAAGTTCAAATTTTTGATTTGGAATGCACCTTGTCCGGAGTGCTCTGGAGAATTGACAAGGCTTTTTAGGTCAGTAACTTCAAGACCCACTGGTAGGTTTTTCCGTTCCTGTCATATTCATCCAAGCGCTTGTTACCCAAAACCAGAGTTTCCAGATACCTGGTAGAAAGTGATATTGGATTCGCTTTAGCGCCACAAACAGTTACGGTTAAGCTTCCTTTTCGTGGTGTGCGATGAAAAACCGTGATGACAGGTTGGCTACTACGTTATTTGAGCTTTCGTTACAGTTGTTTATCCGTTTTGCAGCTTGCCGTACTGCGCCTAGAAATACACCGCACCAGTCTGCGTTTCTAGCTGTACCGAGCGTTCTTCCGTTCATCGTTAGTTTGCTCTCCCGGCTGGGAACCTCTTGCTTTTGAACTTCTCTACCCAAGTTACACGAAGTTATCGTTCCAATTTTGAGTTGTGGACAAGTATTCTATTCCCTAGAGCTCAACGTTAGTCTCTATCTCAAAATAACATACGCCACACCAGACGGAAGACCAAATGAAGGCTGCGGCACTAGCCTTTCCGAGTCTCCTTCCGTCCTCAATCCTCTGTCTATGCAGATCGTTAGCTCGTTCTCCCTGCTGTGAGTTTATAACTTTCAAACATCTCTCTCCAAGATGGCCGCGACGAAGTTATCGGTCCAATTCTGAGCTGTGGAGAAGTATTCACATCCCTAGAGCTCTACGCGTGTGTCTATCTCAAAATAAACGCCGCACCAGAAGAAAGGCGGAATGAAAGCCGCGTTCCGAGTCTCCTTCCTTCTTCAAGCCGTCTGTGTTGCGCATCGTTAGCTCGTTCTTCCTGCTGGGAGTCTTCTGCTTCCAATCTTCCCTCTTCAAGTGGAATGTAACGAAGTTATTATCTCAATTCTGAGCTGTGAAGGAGAATTCGCTTCCCTAGGGGTCAACAAGTGTGACTATTTATAGTAGGACATTGTGATGACCTGAAGTAGATGGCATGAGAGGGTTGAGTGCCCAGACTCTTGTTCCTATTCTCCGTGCTGCAAACGTAACGAAACTTCCTGCAGGTTCAGAATTTCAACCAGAATTGCCTGAGGAGTGGATCACAGACAGGGAACTCTTCGTACGCTCTAAAGGTTGTTGGGGTGGAATAGAGGAGGATAGAACTGACGACTTCAATGTAAAGTCAGTAAATAGTATACGGTTGCAGTTCCTATCTCCTACCGATGGTCGTTTTGAAAATGTAGTAAGCAACCTTTGCTCTTCGTGTACATTCGTCCCTCGGAGCTACTTTTTAGAGTCCTTGATGATGATGTTAAGATACTTGGCCACCATAATTCTTATAAGTTGTGCTCCTCCGCAAAAAGGAGAGGTGAACTTGGGGAATTTGTATCTTTTAGTGAACAACACCAAACGAGTCTTCTGTGGGTTATCTCCGAGACCGTTGGCTGGAATTTCATTAATTTTTAACAAATATTTGAAACTAATTTAAAAAGCTCATTTTGCAAATACTTTTTGATGGGAATGAAATAGTCCAATAGACGCCTCCTGAAAACGATAATAAATCAATTTCGACATTTTTCTGCCAGCATGAAACGAAATACCGATCAAAAATAAACTAGAAAAAAGTTGTTCTAAAAAGTCCAGTTTTCTCTTCAACTATTAACTATACGTCCAGCAATTCTTTTTTGAAATATGGCTTAGCAAAAGTTTTATAATTTACAAGCCAAGTAAGCCACAAACTAACAGTTTGTTTCCTTACAATCGATTTAAAAAATCTTTTTACTCAATGTCGACTAACACAACGTTAAGCCAGCTCAAAGCTGTTCAATAAAATGTTGATTTCTAATCAAAAGCAACATATTTCATTGTATGATGCGACAGGATAAGTAAGTGCTTATCAAACTGATCAAAACTGGTTGAACCAGCGTCAAGACGATAAAAATTTGTATTCAGTCGAAAAACAAGTCGCAAAAATTGTACAGACATTGGTTTAAACAAGCATATTAATGCAATTTCTATTCTGCGGTTGACAACTGATCAAGACAACAACAGCAACAATCGATAGACGGCGCCAGGGGGCGCTGTTGTGCTTGCTATCGTTTTAGTTATCGGAGTGAAGAGCATGCGGGTAACCCGCTTGTTGTTGGCGTGTTCAAACAACTGTAAAGCTCAAAATGTGCGGCACCTTTTTACTGCCAAAATAAACACGCTTACGTGCTAATTAAATAGTTTACAAGTCAACTTAATTACGCCTGAGACGTCGACAACGGCGGTGAAGTCAAAAACCGGCTAAAAAGGAGTAGCAGCGGACCAGTTGGTTACACTAGTAGCCTGGCCAAAACCAAAACTCAAGGAAGCGCTGCAAAAGGCAAACGAATTTCAATCGTAGAGATTTATTTATGTTGTTGGCTTTGGTTTTAAGCCAGATCTTTCTATACAGCTCGCCCCTAAGTTGGGCAACACTTGTAGCATGCGGCCTGATCTTTCAAGTTGTTTTTATGGGATTTGAAAATGTGTTTGAAATGATTTGTTTATTGCATGTTAATGCTATTAGCTTGTTACCATTAACTGCCACCATTTGAATTTTTTAAGTCTAAAACCAAACTCACGACTCTGTTATAGCTCGTAGCTCGTTTAGAGTCAGTAAACTTTGGTAGTAAATATTGGTTTATGGACATTTCAATTGGTCTGGCAATGGTCAAAGTATTTTACATAAAGTGTAGCAAGACATTTAACTATTTCTGAAATTAAGCCATTTCAAAGAGCTATACAAATTTTCGTATTAACTATTTGATTTAAAGCAATGTCAAGGCAAATTTCCTTTAAATTGGATTGCAAAATTGTTGAATGCTAATTTAATTTAGCTTAAGCTGAAATTCTTTGTTTACGATTTTAGACTCTCTTCAGTCTTGCCTTAATCTTGTTTATTCTTATGTTCAAGAGTTGTTGGTCTGAAATATAGAAATTAACATTACAAAGATGACAAAAATTCGTTCTTAAAATAAGCCACAAAATCATTTTTTTTTTAACTTTTTAAAATCCGAAAATAAATTTTTGATTACGATCTCAGATTTTTTCATTCTTAATTGAATCTTCAACATCCTTTCATATTTCTATTGATTGCAAAATGTTCGAAAGTATATTTAATTCTGGGATCGCCAATAAGAGCTTAAAAAATAACTGCATAAAAGGATTTTAAATCCGCCATATATCATAATATGTATAAGCGAAATATTACATATTTTTTTTATAAAGGGTCATCAATCTTGAGGTTTTCTTTAAAATGCGAAAAAAACACAAAAATTTCAAATGAATTTGGAAAATCTTTATCATAAATAGAAAGTACCATTCTTGCCATTCACTTTTTAAAGATAATCCCTTTCAAATGTTGGCCGCAACTGCGCCGTAGCTCATCTAAGCGGAGGTTCCAATAATCGATGACGCGTTCGAGCATAACCGGCGGTATCTCGCGAATAACTCGGGTACTACTTCAATCGTAGCTGGCTTGTCCACAAACACTTTAGACTACACGTAGCCCCAAAGGAACGGTGTGATATCACACGATCTTGGTGGCCAAAGAACCGGTCCGGAGCGTGAAATTAATTGTTCACCGAATTTGTTCCATAAAATGGCCCAAGCGCGCGAAAAACATTCTTTACAGATTGCGAATTTTCGTAATATAGCTGTACGATTTGTAAACCTTGTTCGGGTGTACGTCTTTCCATGATGAAAAAAAACATATGGCAACTTTACAGTAATCACGCGTAACCCCTATTGAAAAAAAGCCTCAAGATTGATGACCCTTTAGTATTTTCACGAATACTCATATAGCATGCCTCAATTCGTTACGTGACGATTTTTATATTAAATTACTCTACACTCCGATAGAGAACTTTGGTCTAAAACTCAAGAATTATCTTTACTTTGAAACCTACACATGTGTCTTTGATATTTTTAGGCATATACTTATGCGGAGATCGGTAGTACTTCAATTCCTACTTCATACAAATACTAAGTTAGACTTAGACTTACTACTTTAAACGTGAAACTCACTAAATTACAACTCAAATTCAACTTATAAGATAATAACTTCAACTTTGGTAAGCTTAATACTTTTAATTACCATTTAATGTCAACTTTAAAGCACTTACTTTATTGCAACTTTAAAAAATGCAGTTAATTCCTTGCCAACTTCTCTCGGAAAACAAGTTTTTTGTCAACTACAAAACTCAGACATAAATTCTACTGACATACGCCATGAATCACAGTTTATAAATTTAATTATGACATTATTATGCGTCTCTCGCACAATTCATACAAAAATATAATGAATAAAACTCGTTCATTATTATTAATCAGCAGTGACAGCTTCTGACAAATTAACTGCATGGATAAAAACCCGAAATAAAAATTAAATTAAAAAAAAATAAAACTCTGCTCAAAGATGGGCGTTGATTTGACTCCAGACTCGTGTCTGCGGCTTAAACATGCTCTTTGGGTATTAAATATCAAATTGTGTTCAAAAGTTCACCACAAAATCATTGAGTTGTTCATAATACGCTGCAAGATATGAAGAGCTTCACAGCTGCTTTTAAATTTTCAGTTTTAAGTGTTGGAAAACAACCCAAAAGCAAATATTTAGTAACGCAAATGCATTTCAAGTGCTGCACAAACATGAACGTGGACTAGTGAAAAAATGCATTTAGAGAGATATTTCTCATTTCAACACCTTTGAGCATTTAATGAGGCGCAGATTGCAAGTGCCAAGATAAGAGCTCTTCGCCAAAATAGCTTATAAATCGTGATAATTATCTCGAACATAAATTTTTTTATATTTTTTAATCTATTTTGGTTCGTGATCGTTTGGCTTATTAAATTATTAAATGCAACGCTATATGAAGTCAATTTTTTATGGACTTTTATTTAGCCGGCAGGTAGCTTGCACAATTTCGATTGCTGATTAGGATTAGATAAAGCACTAGGCTTTGGGAGCTCAAGCGGAACAAGAAGCTTAATTAAGTGGTGACTAGTGACAGTTTAATGAGCTTCTGAAACTGCTCTTTGGCCTTGCTTAAATGACGTTGTTCGATATACTGCTAGCTTGACAAAATGACTTAGTTTGTGGTTTTTGGAGTATGAAAGACAAATATATTGAGTTCGATTAATAGAGTTGGTTAAATAAGTAGTATATTTAGTGTGTTTATATAGGTGTTTCCCACATTAATAACGACACCCAATTTATTTGAGATTACTTTTTCCATAATATCTGGGCTCCCTAGAAATTCTTACAAGCCACGGAGAACTCTGCCAATCCACCCCATCTATGACTTCTCAGTTTCTTAATTAGGGTGAAGAAGGACCCGAACGGATCAAAGGCATGAATTTTCATTTTTAATTTTGCAGTTTTATACTAATAAAAAATACAAAATTAAATGTAAGGCATCGTTAAATAAAAATGATATGAGACCTTCTGATTGTTTTTTAACTTTTGAAAAAAAATTAAGGAAAAAGTTTTTTTATTTAATCTAAAGGTCCTTTAGTGAGATACAATTAATTTATTTAATTAAAAATGAAAATAGTGCATTATTTTTAAATTATGTAAAACCTGAAATTTTTTTTTAACTTTAAGCCCATACGCACCATGCAAAAATTTGGCACGAAATGTCAAAACTTCATATAAAAAAAAAAAATCCCACCATTTGGGCCTTTTGGGAAAAAAAAAATGAAGGACAATAATAATTTTTTTAATCCTAAGGCCCCTTGGAAAGCTGAAGTGAAGTTAAATGATAAATTATTTCAAAATTATGGGAGACCTTCTGATTTTTTTGCAACTTTTAGAAAAAACTTTAAGAAAAATAAATGGTTTTTTTTTCCAAATGGAGGACTTCGGGCACGGTAGAATTCTGCAGATCGTTTCCCACTAACGACTGACCCTCCCACTTCGGTCCTAATTAGGGTGAACCCTTTCTAGTTGAAGCTGATATTTCTTAGAAATCGAATTTGTTTTTAATTTTATATGCGAGGGCTGTTTTTTGAATAAAAATATTTTTTTCGTCAAATATAAAATTCTACTTTTAGCTCCAAATAAGAGGTTTTCTCAAGACGTTTCTTTCAGTGATGACCACTTCATACGTTCAAAATCTCTTAGCATAAAGCCATTTCTTAAGGTTTGAAAATAGCCATTAGTCGTTTGGGACCAGTTTTGGTGAGAATGGTGGGCTACTATTCTTTTCACTTCAAAACGAAGCTCCAAATAACTGCTTGGATTTCAAATCCATCTACATTTCGATCTACCGAAATTTTTATATACACAATAAAGAAACATGAGAAAACGATTAAAACAGTGTCTTGATAAAATCGTAACACTTTTCTTTTTCCACTAAATCGATCACTAAGTAACTTCATGGTTATCAAATCCACCTACATTGCGATCTAGGCAAACAAACCTAATAAATTCGTAGCACTTTTCATTTTCTTCATCCGCTGATTAACTTCTAATCAAGCACTCCCACCTATCAAAGTACCTTGTACCAAAGCGCACCAACGATGGTCTTAACCACTCATCAGACTACCACCAACTGGCCGCCTATTAGTGACGCTGTCTATGACGATGCCGCTGCAGATGCTTAATATAACTTCAGTCAAGTCGGGGACCATGACTCATCATATAGCTACTAGTGTTCAATACCAAATCAAGCATTACTTGCATAACCCAACACAAAGAGTCAACGGCATGATGATGATGATGATGAACATCATTATCAGCAACAACATGTCAAGCATGCATAAATATTATTCTAAAACATATTCAGAAACTTCTAGACAAGCTTGAGCGGCATTTGGTAGGCACTTGAAATACATCAAAACCCCGGTAGCTCAACAGTGAGAACATGCGTCCATGTTTTCTGTCTTGGCTGTCGATGCACTGCTTGTCCGTCGTTGGTCAGCGGATTTTCAAGCACCCACAAGCACCATAACCAAGTCTCTCTGGGCGGGGAACAGCCTCCACTTGCATCGGACGTACATACAACAGCCGCTCTTAAGGCTTTTGGTGCTCGTTGCTCGATGCAGTCGAGCGCTGATGCATAACCAAACATCCTCAGTTCTGGTCAGTTTCGTGTCCATGTTCTGTAGGTTCTTTTATTTTATTTCTTTTTCTTGGAAGTGCGTCAAAAGTCTTGTTTGTCGTTGTTTATTTGTTTCTATGTGTTTATTTCCAATAAATATTTGACATCTGTCTATGAGTTTTTCCGAACTTTAAAGCAAGTGAAGCGCTTGGTTGGACAGCAAACCAAAACTTGTCTTGTAGCTTGGGGCCGAACGACCACCACCGCCGGGTTACTTTAATTTTTAAAGCATTTGCAGTGTTTGAAGCCGCCCTAGCTCCTTTTGTCATGGTCGTAAACTTGAAGTCCAGTTTTCCAAGATTTTCTTACAAGTTGATGCGTTTTTAACGCCTGTCTTGTTGACATATCCAATGCGGATGTTTAACTTGAGATTTTCTTCTACAATTAGTTGCGAAAAATGCTTGAAAAACAATTTTGTGGATATGCTAGAACATTGCTAGTCAGGTGTTGAATTTATCGCTTTAGTGAAATGGGCTATTTTAAAGTGTAGCTATCTACATTTATTTCACGCATGGACTTTAAATGTTTAAGTCAATAAAGCGGTTTCTGGACAGAGCTGTTTTATCAGACTGTCTACGGGTAGGTTATAAAAATGGTGTAGATTGTTTAAACTTTATTATTTAAAACTATTGTGAGAAAATCTAAAAATGTTGCCATATGTGCCTAAGAGACGCGCCTAAGCAGGAGAGCAGCTTAATCACATACACAGTCAAACTTCTCTAAAATGAACTTCTGCGCAGCTTCGTTATTCGTGTCTCTTTGAAAAAGAGAGCGCTGGTTCAATTTTTGTATGGTAGCTATGTGAAGTAGTGGACCAATTTTGATCAAACTCCACAGAAATGTGAAGTTTTGTATAAAACCTAAAAGTGCGAAAAATTAAAATTTTTTTTTTTGTAAAATATCATAACCAAGTTTATGTTAGTTATATTTTGTATGAAACTTAATTAACATTTATGTGTAGTTTAATCAAAATTGGTCCACTATTTGATATGGCTACCATACAAAAATTGAACCAGTTTTCTGCAAACTCACACACACGCACTTCTTTGCGGTATCTTGTAAAATTTATTACATCATTGCACCTATCAATTCAGCTTAAAATTATAAATCTTAAAAAAAAAATAATAATATTTGTAAATATTTGTCTCAAGTGGTACCTGGGACTGAAGTCGACTTAAAGTTTTGAGACCAAAACTCTACCAACTTTGCTACCCTTATGTTAAGCTTGAGACTATCCGAACACTGGCCTCATAAAAAATATTGTGATTATTTTTAATTCTCAAGATCAAATTTAATGATGTTTGCTATTAATTGAGAGATTTTTTTTTTTTTACTCGAATTACCCATGTAAACTAAGAAAATTTATAAAAGTTATTGGGGGGTGTACAGAGGCGTGGCAGCGGCATGATTACTCAGACTCTTACAATCTACTACTTATGCGCTCATACAAACATTCAGACAGACCGATGATCAGAAGAACAAAAGGATATGTCTTCAAATAACTATTTTGTTTTTTAAAAGCGTGAGTCGAAAATTCTGGCCGGAACGGAATATTCATTCTTTACATTATCTTAATACGAGCTTCGATGTATCGATACATCGATGTTTTCTAGTTCAAAGCATCGAAAACAACAGACAGATGGAGTACCGAATCAAATAATGCAGACTCTAGGAACTCTTTTGTAGCTTGAGACGGACAGCCGTATTTAGAGACACGATTACTCATGCAAACTGCTTGATCAGAAAAATTTAATAGCGAGGCTGTTTTGTCTTTAGGAAACTATACCTATAACAGGACACTGATTAGTAGCTGGAATTCACCGCCCCTCTGCATCGAAATTATCCTTAAAATTCTTCAAATAGAACTACAACTTTCTACTCATCGTTACAAATATCGGCTTCTCTAAGCACAATTTTGTACTCGGCATCGGATTCTTGATAATTAATTATATCGGATCACATTAAGTTACCGCAGAAATGTTATTTGCACTAGTGTTATGAGTTATAATCAGGGGGCACATAATCATCATTCGAATCATGTCCACAATTTGGATCCTCTTCGCCAAGTTCACCCACTATATTCCGCATAAATTCTTTAAAATATTCAAATCACCATTTTGTATGGTGGCTCCATTTAAAGTGAGGAATTTTCGTAAACATTTTTTTGAGTCGACTATATAATGAATAAAACGCCTTACCATTACCAAATCTTTTTTTAAGGTCTTAGACCACATAATTCTACAGGTACATCTCAAATGACCCTAGCTTAGGAGGGAGTCCGAAATCAATACGTAGTATCTTTTGAAGCTTTCATCCGTTCTTAATAATTTTTGACTTAGTACTTTACTTAGTAATACTTATTTTAATTAAAGTCAGTCAGATATTGTTTTATAGGCGAGGAAGTTCGAAATTAGTATAGTGTTGCCTGTATCTTCTGATGTTCTCAATCGATCTTAATCAATTGCGGCTCAGTATTCCTAGTAGCAAGATGGATAATTTTGCAACTTATGGCTTTGCTTACGAAGCGTCGGATATTAACATAAGTTTATGGACTTCCCGCCGTGTAGAGAATGAGTTTCTTTGATCAAATTTAACATCTCTAGCATTTATGGTTCCGAAAATCTATGTGCTAAGCTAAAGAGATAGAAATGGCTCAGTCGCTACCCAAGTTAATAAGAATATTTTAATTATATATATAATATATTTTTAAGACATCAAAACAAGAATCTTTTTTGACAAAACGTTTTAAAAAATACTCATTAAATTCAGAAAAAATGTTTAACGAATAAAAATTTAAAGTTCAGATACAAAAAATTTATTTTCATTAAAAATTCCTTTACCGCTGTTATCCAATTCTTTTCTTAAAGCAAGACGTAAATGCACTTAATATTCCGGCTTATAAATATTTTTTTGATTAATAAGCCCAAAACGTGAATCTTTTTAATATTCTCTCTTCAACTTTAGCAAGTATCTTCTTATATTTCGATTAATGCTCAATTCAACACTAAGTCCCAAAACATTAAACCCAAAAATAATTGACTTAAAAATATATTAATATTCCATTAAGTCAGAATAAAGCATAACCTATACTGAACGTGACCATAGCCATGGCCTGTAATTGAGCCGTTTCTGAGTTGTCTGTCTTCTGTCTGCTGCTCTGCTCTGCTTTGGTAGTGCCAACATTTGGCTGCCACTTGGAGACTGTGTTGGACTTTTGAAGTCATTGCCAGGCTTCCTCGCTCGCAGCTTGTCTGCTGCCTGACGCCTATTTATGGCCATATTTTGATTACTCTGGTGTCGTCTCCTCTTGGCCTTTTTTTTTTTATTTGTATCCATGATATTTTGTTTGGACGCGTTGCGGTAGCCAGGCGGCCTGTCAAAATGCATAAAGTTTGTATTCGTCACGCTGCCGGGTCGCATCAGCATCAGCTTTGTTGGTTACGTCGGCGTCATCATCATCATCGTCGTCAGCAGCATCAACAACTTTGTTGTTGTTTTTATTGTTGTTAACACACATGGACACATGGAACATGGTTCATTTTGTCGCCTTGCCTTTTTTGGGTACTAAAGCAATTTTTTATATGATTATTTATGAAATTTTTCAACTGACTAGCTGATTGTGTCGTCATAAGACAATTTGGCAACTACTTTTGCTACCGAAATCTGTGTATCCCAGAGTTTGTTGTTTAGGTCAGGTAAAAATAATTGCCTGTTGAACTTTGGCAATAACTCCTCTAGCAAATGGCAGCACTCTAAAGCAGAGTTCAGTTTTATCTCTCAAGTTCAACAACTCAAACAACTTAATAAGCAATTGCTAGCCTGCATTTATTTATAATTTTCTAGTTCAGTCCGGGTAGCATTTCTTTTTTTCCAGTTTTTGCATAATTGGCCAAACAACAACAGCAACAACAACAATGCATGCCACATCAAATGCACACAGCTGTTCCTTAGCCTCCAATCTTGGTCAGACTCTGGAACTTTGCATTCAGCCCCATAGCATCCATAGACAAGCCAAAAATAGTGAAAATATTTTTGTATTTTATGCGCTGTCGATATGAACAGTAAAATGCTTTCAACTATGCAGGCCCAGACATGCTTCCAACCATGGATATGGCCCTGGTCTTTGGAGCTATCTGTGTGTATGGCTGTGTGCCGCCCATAATAGTTTGTAATTAATCAAATAAAAAAAAAATTGAAAAAAGTAGCCACAGACCCCGTCTGGAATACATTGTATCAAAGCTTTCTTACTCGATCGCGGTTTGTCCCAGCAGCTTCTTTCTTCTTGCTTAATTTTATGGTTTATTTATTTACCTTTGGGCTGCTACGATAACTTTGATGCACAAATTTTTCTTCAATATAGTCAGGGTATCTATTTTAAAGTAGCAGCTTTCAGAACCGAAGAATTCACGTTCCTTTTGCTGCTTGACTGAATAACAAGCCGTTGTCGGACGCAACGCTATACCCATCAATGGGGGATATCTTTTCCACTGCGAGTTCCAAGATCTCTTTGCAGTCCATTAGAGAGTTAACTACGCAGTTTAGCTTACAAGAACAACACAGCCATCCAAAAAAACTTCTATTCCATTCTGATCCAGAGGTCAGACCGGTTTTCCGACGAAAATGCATTATATATATTCGCTGAATTTTATTCCGACATCTAAAAAACTCCAGCTCGTCGGTGTTCTAACATAATCTCAAAGAACTCCATAAAAAGAGGTATTTTTTATGTCGTCTCTGAAATCTGACTTGGTGTGGGTTCCTTTGAGTTCGGAATCGGATTCAGCGATCCCAAAAACATCGCGGAGCAATCAAACCATAAACAATTTTTTTTTGCATGTTTCAAAGTTATTTTAGAGGTCGAAACCCCCATAAAACGAGGTATTTTGGAGGTTGAAAACGCCATAAAACGAGACATTTTGGAGGTTATCTCAGAAATCTGACGCACCAGGGTTTTTTTTTAACGTCGTATTCAGCGATCCCAAAAACTTATCAAAAACATCACGGAGAAGTGGCCTCGAAAAAAAAGTAGTGTTTTTAGAAGTTAGGATAGAACCAAGACCCGATTCTGATAGCGGATTTAGAATTAGAAAAAATAATCCTCTATCCCTTATTAGATCATCGAGGTGGCTTTCTAAGATCTTTAGCCCTTAATGCCTTCACACCGACGACCTGATTCAATGGAACGGCTAAGCTTATAAGCCTTTCGGTGGCTTGAAAATTGTCAAGAGGGCCAATACACAGTGAGTAAGAACATAAAAGCTCCGGGAGAAGGGTGTTCCATGCGATGGGAAGGAATATGAAAAGGGCCCACTAGTTTCAATTGGTTCCATGCAGTAAAGTCCCATCCAACTTGAAACCTGGGTCGTCGAGCTAGAAGTATATGACTGGGGATGACAACATTGGGCCTCATGCGCACTTATTTTTTTCCAAAGGAATTTAAATGTCAAATGCTTTTTTAAAATCTACGGGCGCTTTAGAAAAATTCACGTGGAAAAGAATCTCCCGTTCCTTGCCTCTATTGACAGGTACTTTGCGAAAACTTTCGACCAGCATCCCAAAGCAAGTATTGCGATGGAACCCGCAAAGCAGTCTCCGCCCGGGAGCTCCAGCACGTACGAACCATCGAACGTTAATTACCCGATGCCGGATACTCCTCTCAAACAGAGTCAGATTTCGTAGGACAGTAGTAGTAGTAGTAGTAGTAGTAGTATCGACTGGCCTGCTTAAGTCCCTACACTCAGAAATAAGTGTTTATCTTTACTTTCACTCCAGTAAAATTTCATGGATTGGGCTATGAATTGATGCCCCATTTACGATACTTCCCAGATCTAGGCACTTGTGCACCATTGTCTGTTTTTGGCCAGAAACTCCATGGCTAGCAACGAGGTGTGGCAGAAACTTGACGCATTCCTTTCACAATGCCAAATATTCGGTCACTACCGTATGGAATCCCCAGCTTATTGACAATCAGACGAATGTTAGGTTAGAGTCCAGAAGGGCCTTCACTTTCATCAATCCTTGAAGATTATGGATGATCAGCGCGCTGATGGGCTTGAACGAGCTCAAGCCCCGGAACGGTCTTTGTCGCGGTTTGCCCGAGAATTTAAATTTCGAAATTTTTCTTCGTCTTGCAGCGCGATAAAACTTTTCAACAGGGGTTCACGAAAGTCCGTGTGCTTATTCTCCACTTATCCCAAAGCGACTGGAAAAAATCTCGGTCCCTTCGGAAGACTCCCCAATACCATTTTTTAATTATACCCTGTACCTATTACTTTAAAGCACCCCAGCAAAGTTTTTTTTCGAGTCTGAGTGTCTGAAGACTTTTGGAATCGCTGAATCTGAATCCGGGACCAAAAACAATCTCAGCACAGCAGGGGTTTTTAAGAATATGTCACCACTTTGAGAAGCTGGGGTTTTTTGGACCCATGCCGGTCGCCCTGTCGCTTGTAAACAATATAACCATCTATTTGTCTTGGCGGCCTCTGGGTCGAATAAAGAGGTCATTACTGTAACATGCCCCTGTTTTACGGGCCTTGAGAAAATCTATTATTTGGGAGAAAAACAACATTGGAAAAACGTCGCTCTATAACATACAGAGCTCAAAGGAGGCAGTAGAGAATGTAGATGATGATGATGATCATCATTTCCTGTATCTCCTACTGCACCATAGGTCCTATGACCTATGGAGCCTATGGAGTACGCTTATTTGCCAAAAATAAATACAATATTTTATATTAAATGAGTCACTTGCTTCTAAAACTACCCTCTGTTGCAGTTGGAACCTTTAAGCTATTTTTATCCATTCAAATTACTACTTAGTTAGCACATTTGTTAACCACAAAATCTTTTACTTCCATGATAAATACAAATTATTTATTTCGGCTTATCGAACTCAAATTTTCCATGCCATTTATCCAATATTTTGTTGTCCATTTCCAAGGCATAAATATTTGCCGCCTTTTTCAATTTGTCAAAATATTTAATCAGCAAAACTTTTCTCACTTAAGCTGTCACCGCGTCGAACCAAAAAAAAAAAGCCATAGTTGGAAAAAAAAAAAGATCGTGCATGTGTCTGAGTCTGTCCGAAAGTGTCCGAATCCGTCCGTTTGTCGTGCCGCCAAAAAGGCCAAAACCAACTCAAGTTGACTAAGGCTACCGAAAATTTGTCATTTGTCAAAACATTTAAATGCCATTTGCGTGTTGTTGGCCAAATGCGGCATGCCGCGTGTGGCAAGTTGCTGCAAGCGTTTTTGACAGTTGCTGATAATTTTTTAGAGTCACTTTCCGCTTTTAACACTCTTAAGACTTTTAACACTTTAAAGTTTAAACACTTTGCGGTAGCCCAAGGGTTAGTCCATATAGAGTTTGAAGTAGCATTTCAGGTTTTGTGTTTGTGTTGTTCCAGCTTCTATTTAAATTTTCCGAATGTTGATTATGCTTTTCGATTTGGGCTAAAATTTTCTATTTCTCGTTTTGGTTTGTTTTCTCCCAGTTAATGTGCTGCAATTTGCGGCTCTTAACTTGGCTTGTTACAATGAAATTAGTGAACGATTTGAGCTAAGTGAAAGTGATATTGGTTTGCATGTTTGCTGTCAATTATAGATGGTTATTATAGCCATAAAAACAGTGGGTACGATCTTTTGTCAGTTTTTTTTGTTTTCGCGGCAAGTGTTGGAAAATGCATTTCTGGTTGCAAGCAATTTAAGTAAATAAATGTTGTTAAGCGCAATTTCCTGAAGTCTAGTGTCGTTAGTAATTGATGTGAAAGACTTCAAAATGTTTTGACACCAAATCTGGATGGTGTGTTTTTTTTTCAACGGTTTGGTCTTAAATTATAATTAAAATCTCCTAAAACAATTCGTCGTTCAAAAACTTGCATTATCACTACTGGTTTATCAACGAAATTCTTTTGGGTTGGATTTGTTGAATTACTTAACACGTGACAATTTGCTAGACCCCCACACCCCCTGGAGCATCACGCAGTTTATGAATGATCCTCTTGTAGTTCAAGTGCATTAAAATTAAATACATAGTACTGCAGCCTGAAAGCCTATTTTTAAGAATTACTTTATAATTATGTAAATAAATATAATAGCATATTACCAACAAAAGCATTTCCTTTAACCTTGTAAACTTTTAAAGAAACTTTTACTCAGCAAAAGTTTATAATTTCAACTTAAAACAAACCAACTTTAATTCAGAGCCCTTTCACACATAAAATCTTTTCCTACTTTCATTTAATTTGAAACTTGCAGAAAATTTTCACCGTCAAGTATCTTGTTATTTTTTGAAAAGAGTAAAAATATAATAGACCAACTTATATACCATATCCAGCAGCTCCTTCTTCAGTTTGCTTATATTCAAGCCCAGATGTCCTTCAAACTTTTTAAGCTTGTCATTCTCAAATTTTGTTCATTAGTCATTGTCAAAAACTGGCCAAGACATTGTTTCGTCTGTTACGCTTTATTCGTTTATTGAAAAACTTTTTCCCATAGTCCCAAAACTTAAGTAGAACTTAACAAAAATTACGTCAACGTCAATGTACACAAACATTTTTACTATGGCTTAACAAATACGCAAAACTTTTCTTGACAATGGCCAAACAACAGCAACAACAACGTCTACAACTACAAAAACGATAACAAAAACGATAACAACTACTGCGATACAACAACAACAACGATAACATAGTAGACAAAATGCAATTTTCAGCGCTCAAACATGCAAATCGCATACCAGGTCAACAAATGTTCCACTGCTGGGCACAGCTGCTACTGTAGCTCTAACAACAATATCTTTATACTAGTTTATAAATAAAATAAATAAGAAACTTTATCTTGAAAGTTAACGTGTTTAAACTTGTAGCTGCAGCGTTGAGATACATTTTGAAAATGAACGGCAATCAATATTTCAACCTGCCCCAGAGGTCGCCAGATTTATTACCCACTGTGCATCAGTGACGTAGATAGGATGCAGTTTAAGTGGTTCAGGCCTCAGTGTCTTCCAGTAAAAGGGTCAGATTAGATTATTCAACAAGCTTTTAGACCCTGGAAAATTTTCTCCTTATTTTCGTACTTTCAGTACAAAATTTTTCATATAGCCAAACGAGCTTATTCTTTGTTCCGAAAATTTTCATATTTTGCAGTTTTAGTTAAGACATTTGCAAATAGCCAAACGAAGTTTATGCTTTGTTCTGAAAATTTACATTTCCTTAAAAAATATCTGAATCATAGAAAAAGATTTAAAATTTTTATCGATTTCCACTTTGCGAAATAAATTTACCGATTGGGATTTCTTTAAATTAGTTAAAACTCAAAGCTACGCTAACATATCAAAAAAAATCTTAACTTAAGATTTTTGCATTCACGATTAGAGAATTATATTCTTAAAATAAAGTCCAAAAACTCTTAAATCCAAGAATACAAGCGTGGAAAACGAATAAACTATGAAAATATTATATAAAATATTTAATTAAAATTTTTGCATTCTAGATTTTAGTTCTTAAAGAAAACGTCAAAATTTTTAAAACAAGGCCCTACAGCCGTGCTCCGGAAAACAAATAAAATATTCGCATTCGATTTAATTTCACATGTTTGGTGCTCCCAATTTCACAAAAATGAATTTTTTATAAAGTTTAAGTCCGACTTCTTTGTGGCAAGAGAAATCAAAACAAATCGGCAAAATAGGATACAAAATTGAAATTTTTTTTTAATACTAAAAGTTCTCGAAAGCAACAAATGTTAAAATTGAATCATGTAAAAACGAACTCGAATTTATTCTGTGAAACTCGGCGCACAGTTGATAATTCTAAAAATTCTTGAAATAGTCCTAAAAATAAGATTAAAATTTTGAAATTCAGTTAAAAAGTATTAAACAAAAATTCGGATGGCATGACCAAAAATTCTCAAGTTAAGACAAAAAATTCTTAAAATAAGTCTTGCATTAAGAAAAAAATGCAAAAATTAAGATACTTAATTTCAAATTTAAAACAAAAACAAATATTATCAATATTAAACAAAAATTCTTAAAATAAGACCAAATACTCTCTAATAAAGCTCTCAAGGGCTTAATAAAAACAAACTACTATATTCAGCATTCTTCAATTGTCTTCTTTTGAAGCAAGAATAAAAAATAAAATTCTCAAAAAAAGACTAAATAGTCTCTTATAAAGATCTCAGGGCTTAATAAAAACAAAAAATTCACAAACTACGATTTACAGCATTCTTCAATTGCCTGATTTTAAAGCAAGAATACAAATTCTTAATATACTATATTATTAAGAGTTTTGATTTAGATTAGTAAAAACAAAACCAAAACCTTTTTAATTAAGCCAAAAATTCCGAAATTAAGATATTTGGAATGGAAAGATGCTAGGAAAAAATTTGGTATGATTGATCGTTTTGACATTTTATGACAGCTTTTGGAAGTAGAAGGCTTACAAATATTAGAATCATGTTCAAGGTAAAAGTTTCAAAAGGAGGGAATATAATGAAAATAATTTTTAGCATCAATATTTTTCTTCAAATTTGGCGTTTTATATTATTAGTAATGCCATCAAATATTGCAACAAATTTGAACAACAAAATTGTAAAAATGTCAAGTGAATTTTTGTTCAAGGGTTGCTATTGCTGCCGTTGCTATTCCCCCTTCTACGATACGTTTTAATGTTTCAATGTATGAGTTTTCACCTGCTTGATTTCAACGTATCGAGGTGAAATTGATATTTTGCACACCGTATGAGGTGGGACTATCACATAGTGTTAGTTTCACCTCGATACGTTCATGCATACGAACACAATCGGTACCACACTGATTTTTGTCCACGTACTTTATTTATATATAGATTTTTTAAATGTATAAATTATT
This sequence comes from Chymomyza costata, assembly GCA_018150985.1. Taxonomy (NCBI): domain Eukaryota; kingdom Metazoa; phylum Arthropoda; class Insecta; order Diptera; family Drosophilidae; genus Chymomyza; species Chymomyza costata. The sequence continues at coordinate 106,802 of JAECWU010000174.1, forward strand.
AGAAATTACTTTA